>RJWH01004934.1:0-91055 GCA_004363575.1 Solenodon paradoxus | reverse complement strand
GGCAGACGGGGCTCCGTGTTGCCGGACGGGAGCCCCCGGCAGCCGCCCCCGCCTGCACCCTCCCTCCACTCGGCCGGGCCGCCGCCACCCCGCTGCCAACTGATGCTGGGTCGAGAAAGCAGGCAGACCACCCCGTGTCGCCGCCGGCTCGGGGCATCTGGGGGTGACCGCTGGATGCGTGGTGGCGGTGTGGCGGGGATGTGGGGGGCCTGCCTCCGGGTCGGGTCGGGTTCCACATCCAGCTCTCCCTACTCCCTCGCACACCACGGGCCCGCAACAGTGAGGGTGGGCAGCGCAGTCACCTAACAGGCCACTGCGGCCTCCTCACGCCGCCGACAGACGCGGCGGCGGTAATTAACGGAGGCGCCCGGACCGGGGGCGGGACTCGGGGACCCGCCAGGTGGCCAGCGAGCAGCTCCGGCCACCAGCTCTGGGGCAGGTCACCAGGCCGGCTGCTTCAACAGTTGAGACAGACAGGAAACGCGGACGGCTGTTCCTGCTTCAACCCCTTGTCTGAGCAAACGGAAAACAACAGCCACTACTCATCCAGGGTTTGGAAGTGCGAACATTCTCTCGAGCGCCTCGCAGGAGCGACAGCGGACGGACTTGGTGCGGAGTCCCCGAGGTGACGCGCCCCCCACAGAACCTCAGGACTGTCTGGCCTTAAAGAGGCAGTGACAGGTGTTCTCTTGGGGCACCCAGGCTGGACCGGAGATGACGCCACAGTCGGCCCCGAGGGGCAGGTCTTTGAAGGAACCCACTGGCTGTGCAGCCTGGGACCTGTGGGGGTGCTGAGCCCCTCAGCGCAGGCCCCCACTCACCTGGCGACTCTCGCTCCTCCAGACGCCATTGACGGTCTTGGTGGGGGCGATGGTGACCACGGGCGGCGTGCTGGGGACGCTGTGGCCCCCTGGGGGGACAATGATAGGGCCCATGGGCACCCTCTTGGGCGTGCTGGCAGGGGAGCTGTGGTTGGTGGCCGGAGAGGACACAGGGGACGATTCGCTGCTCAGTGATGACCCTGCGGGGGAAGGACACGGCCGGTGAGCAGGTGTGGCAGGGAGAGGACTGTTCTGCCCCGCCCCCCGGAAGGGTGGAACCCCGGGGACGCAGGCACCAGGGTGACAAGGGCCACCAGCTGTCCCTCCAGGAGTTAGACACAGGGCGTGAGCAGGGAGGTGCGCCCGCGGAGGCTCGTGAAAAGGGCCCCTCTTCCCTGGAGAGGGCACCCGGGGTGTGGTGGCCCAGGGAGGTGAGCGGAGCTACACCGCCATCGCGAGTGTGCAGATGGGGGGCTTCCAGTGCATTCGTCGTGCGTCGAGATGGAGGCCGCCGAGCACGGCTCCCACTGGCCAGGTGGCACCCCCAGGCCTGTGCACAGTGGTACAGCGGTCCCATGGGACTGATCAGACCACCACCCCCTCCCCGTGACCCTGGAGGCCAGCCCTGCCCCCGAGCAGCATGCTGGTCTAGCAACCCAGGAGCAGTCCCCCTCACTCCCCAGGCAGGCCACATGACCCACAGCCCAATATTCTACAAGCCCGGGTCAGGAGAGCAGCTCTGCACCCCCAGGGGTCACTGCTGCGGGTCGGTCAGGGATACTGCATCCGAGACGCACTAGGCAGCCAACGCCAAGGACCATGCAGGGCGGCCACTGACTTGGCCTTCAGGCCGGGGGCACAGAGGTGGCCTCAGGTGGCTCTGCAGGGGCCCAGGGGCCAGCTGGCGGCACCCACCCGATGGGCCAGTCGTGGCGCTAAGTGGGGACACCCAGCCCGCCAACTCCCGGGACAAGCCCCCAGAATAGCAGTGACACAGCCAGGACACAACCTCGCCCTGGCTCGCAGCCCACGCAGTCCTTCTGGCCCCTCTGGGCCCTGAGCGCCTGCGCCTCTCTGCAGACACGCGGACTCGATGCAAACCACGCAGGGCTTGCTTCTCCTCGAGGCGCTCCCACGGCCCAGGACGCGCGGCCCTTCTGTTTACAGCGTGTCCAGTGCGGACACCACCAACCGAGACCTGGGCCGGAGCTCCCGAGTCACCGCACCCGCAGGGTGCGTCTCACAGAAATGTTCACACCGGGACTGCTCCTGCTCCCCGGCTGACCGCTGACCCTGCGCTCTCCGGACACCCGGCAGCGGGCATTGCTGTCCACCCCTCAGCGTCTGTGACCGACGCTTCGGTGCCCGGCTGGCCCCTGGCGCCGCTGAGAAAACGAGGCGGTCAGAGGCGGAGGCCCACGTGCGGGAGAAGCTGCGGTCAGAGGTCAAGCGGGTGCCGGAGGACAGAGGGAGCCACGTGGCCGAGCCCCTGGCGCACCAGCCCTCGTGGCGTCGGGCTGCAGGCCCCGGCCCCTCCCCACGCAGCCCCTTCTGAGCGGGGGGGCAAGCGAGCGGGAGGGGTGGAGGCGCTGACAGCGAGCTCGTCCCCCGGGGTGGCTGTCACTCGCAGTCAGAGCCTCGCCATCGACTGACCCCGACCTCGTGCTCACCAATCAGCGAGGGGCCGCCCCACCCCTGCGCTGTGTCCGGCTCAGCGACAGGGGACATGATGGAGCGGTGCACTTGGCGCCGCCCGCTGACCTGAGAGGAGCGCCCCAGGCCCTGGACGCACGAAGGCCACAGCCGAGACAGCGGTAAACCGCGGGTACCAGGCGCGCCCCTGGACACGTGCTTAGCCGGCCTGTGGGAAAGGGCACCGATGGTGCCTGGGCAAGGTACCCAGAGGCCCAGCCGCTGAGCCGGAGTGGAAGGAGCAGGCCGTCGGGCGGCTTTCTGAGATGCCGGCTCGCAGGCTTCGGGGCAGCTCCACGTCGGCGGGTCTGCTCGCCCTCTGCCCTCCTGTGCCAGGCCAGGTCCACCCTGAACCGGCCCCTGGGCCCCTGGGCAGGGAGGTGCAGCTCTGGTATCCACCCCGCCCCAGCCAGCCGGAGGCGGTGGCAGCACCAGCCTCGACCCCCTCACCCATGGCCCTCTCCAACCGGGACCGAGAACTGCCATCGGGCACGGAAGGGGCCCGGCCACAGCCCAGTCCAGCCCTCGCTGGGAGCCCAGAGGGGCCGTGGACCTGAGGGGAGCCTGCCCAACTCGCAGGTGGTGAGGGGCCCGAGCAGACCATCCAGCCCGGGTGCAGCCTCTTTTCCTGGAGGGTACCCCGAGCAGGACCCAGGGCATCCACCCCAACTCCATGGAAATGGGTGGGGTGACAGAAGTCCCCAGAGGCACTGCCCTTTGGTGGCCAATGGCAGCTACCGGGGCACTGCCAGGTAGGACAAGAGCCCAGGGACCTTCAGCCCAGACTGTTCTCCCCCCAGACCAGCACGTGGGGGCCAGGAGGGCTGGAGAGGGGTGACGGCGTGGGGGCCGACAGCTGTGTCCCACCGAGGTGTGCAGAACCGGTGCCTGGGAGGTGGCGCGGCCTGTCGGGGTCACCGATCAAAGAGAGCTGCCCAAGGGCTCCAGGCTCCATACCTCCGTGGGCCCCAGCTGGGGGCCTCGCCTAGCCCTGGGGGCTGAGCAGGGTGGTATGTGGACAAGCGTCGCCGCCCGCCCCCCACTTCACTGGACTCGGGCAGACGACACGGCGCCATTACTCCCTGGGAACGGGACGCTTGGATGATGTCCCAGACACACGTGAGGAAGGACATCAGGCAGAAGCATGGAGGGAGAGCCGAACCGGTGGCTCCAAACTCCCCTTCCAGAAGTGGGGGCGGATCACGGGGGGCTTCCTTGCTGGCCCAGATGCCATGCCCTGGGGTCCCCGATCTCCCCTCGGCTCCTCTGGCTGGGGATGCCGGCCAGGTGCAGTGCAGTGTCCACCAGGGACGGGCTGGACAGAGGGGGGACGGTGGCAGCAAACAGGGTGCAGCCCACAGACGCATGGTGATGGGTCAAGGGTGGGAGCTCGGCTGGCCCTCTGCTCCCCGTGGTGGTAGCCACGCAGGGCCGTGCAGACACGTGAAAGGATGAAGTCCCGACACCTGGGACACGCGGTGGCCCAGTCAGACGCGATGCCACGTACGCGAGACCGGAGCAGTGTGCTGAGGGCAGACCCACTGCCGGCGGCTGCGGCGCGGGCGGCAAGGTGCTTGCAGTCAGGTGACGGGACAACCCCGAACGCGCGAGCACGGCCGGGCTGCACGCAGCCGGACTGGTGGCGCCTGAGCCACGGCCCCGTCCAGCGGGAGGGGGAAGACCCCGCAGACCCCGCCCTGCTCCTCTACGGTGCCCCTCGCCCGCCAGCTGTGGCCCCGTCTCGTGACCTGACCGCGGGGCCTCAACGCCATCTGTCCAACTGCCGGCCAGGCTGGAGCTAGGGTCGCACACTGAGAAGACCAGGGGGGTTGGCCAGATGGACAGTGACAGAGTCCACCGCCTTCAGCGCGCTCTCCTGTGGCCTCCAGAGCCACAGGTGAGCAGGGCCCGGCCACGGCCACGGCCACAGCCACACCCACCCAAGCTCGGCTGCAGGAAGGGGTGACGTGTCCCCAGTCCACAGGTCTGGCTCCCCACACTCCGCCCTCTCCAGACCCTCTGCACCAAGTCCCAGCTTGCTTCCCGGCTCACAGGACACACAGGGCACAGCCGGGGACCTCCGGGCCCCGCAACCCCTGGGACACCAGCTGCCCCAGCCCAGGATCAGCCTGGGGTGACCGACAGGGACGGAGGCTGGCGCAAGGCCCCTGATGCCCTCAGCCGTCCATCACCTCCCCCCACAGGAGGCAAACAGACCATTTCCCAGCTGCACCTGCAACAGATGTGGGTGCCACCACTGGACACTCCCCGCCACCCAGGAGTGGGCAGTGACTGGACCCGGGGTCCTCCCAGGTGCTTAAGGGTCATCTAGAAAGTGGGGTCAGCCCCATGTCTTTGATTCTAGAAAGCTAAGAGCCAAATTCCGCCCCGGGGGACCCTCTTTCGTCAACTTAGGCGGCCTCATGCTGGGACAGCAGCTCGCTTCCCACTGGGCCTAGGGGCAGGCCTGGGTGCGGTCTGGGGGCCTCAGTGGTCTGGTCTTGGGCCTGCAGGGTAGGCAGAGGGCGGGTGGAGCGGCTTCTGTCTAGAAACCACACGGGGCCAGGTCTCCAGGCAGCTGCAGGCACAGACCGCCCCGCCCCTGACGGGCACTGAGCCGCGGCCGGAAGGCCACCAGAGAAGGCCCGTCACAGAGCGCCCAGGGGCGGGAGGGAGGCAACGACGCTCAGAGGGTGGGGGCTCCCTCAAGTCCCGCAGCACAGCTGCCCAGGTCCCACCAGAGCAGGGCTCGGGCCGTGGGGACCTGGCCCGTGCCGCCCCGGGGCCTGCACAGGGCAGGCAGGGAGGGGCCCGCTGCGCGGAGAAGCCTATCCCGGGACCGGGGCTCCCGCCACGCCTGGCCCAGCGTCCCTACCCCCGCGGCACGCAGCGGACAACGGCTCCGGAGCAGGAGGGACCAAGGCCGCCGGAAGGGCTGCGGCGCGGGGCTGCGCGGGCGGGCAGAGGCAGGCAGGCGGCTCCCTCGCAGCGGCGGCGGCCTGGCAGGCGCTTACCTCTGGGCTCCTCCGCCTGTCTGGCGAGCTTGCGCAGCGCAGCGGCAAAGCTGGAGGACGGCGCGGCCTGGGCGGACAGCGCGCTGCTGGTGGCGGGGCTGCCGCTGGGCACCAGGGCGCCATTGAGCGGCGAGGGGGTGAGGGGGCTGACGGTGGCGGTGGTTCTGGTCGCGGCGGAAAGCACCCCTAGTGAAGGGGACTTGGGCTCATGGCTCATGCCTGAAATAGGAAAAGAAGAACCAGGTCACCCAGAGAGCAGGAGCGCCCAGCAGCAGAGCAGGGCCCGGGCGTGCGCGCTGCGGCATGCGGGACACTCCCAGCAGGACAGAGAAGCAGGACAGCAGCAGCTGCAGAGGGACAGGGAGACTGAGGCACAGGCGTGTTCTCAGGAGCACCAGCGGGGGGCGGGGGGCACAGAACTGACGACGCAGGGCGCGAACCCGGCAGCTGGGCTCCTCCAGCCTGTCCATGCCTGGGGCACTGGCACCCTCGCTGTCCCTGTGTTGGAGGAGACCCGGGGTCGGAAGCCAGGCAGGCCAGTGGGGAGCCCTCTTGAAAAGACAGCTTCGGAGGGACCGTGAGGAGGGGGACAGGAACATAGTCACCCCCAGATCCTACACCGACGGGCTGTGGATAGAAAACCGTGCCCTGAGTGCCATGTGGCCAATACCCCTCCCATGGGCAGGCGGTGCTGGCCTGGAGATACGCCCACTGGGGACACATCAGAGACCAAGGGAGAGGACAACCCTTCCTGCACCCGTCTTGAGTCCCACTGTGTCCGGGGTCCGAGCATCCACCAGGCGGCCGTGTCCCCCAGCAGGTCGACAGGGGGCCTGGGCTGCGCGCGAGCACTGCCTCGAGTCTTCTATCAGCGCCCTGCCCTCTTGGGCCCACCTCCCAGCGGCCGGGGTGCTGCCTCCCCAGGAGCATGGGAGGTAGATCTCCACCTGCGGGCCGGGCAGCAAATTAACCTCCCAAACCCACCAGCGGAGACAGACGGACACAGGCAGGTGGTACATGCCCACGGGCCTGACCCCGGGGTCCTCACCGCGGCCTGCCCACTGCTGCCCCCAGAACTGAGGACTTCTCAGAAGAGGCTCCCGCCATGCATGCCCCAAAGTCCCCAGTCCCGGAGAGCAGGCGGTGGCGCTGCCCAGGCCCTGCGCTCTCCGGGAGCTGCTCAAAGCCAAGATGGAGGCAGAGGTCCAGGGCACAGCAATCTCCCAACAGGGCCCAGCCGTGGGAACAGAGGCCCCCATGGGAGCGCCTTGCCCATGGCCGGCAGGCTGGCCTCCCAGCTGCGGCCACCACAGGGGTGGCCAGGGCGGTGTGACTGGAGGCTGCCCCCTGCAAGGGTGCGGGCTGGGGAAGCCCAGTGGGGAGACCGCAGGACCCAGGGTGCCAATCCCTGCCCTGCAGCCAGCTCCAGACATGTCCAGCCCGGCCCTTGCTGCCATCAGCTCCCTATCCTCCTGCCATGGGCAGCGTGGACAGAGAGGGTGGACGGGTGCAGGAGGAGGTCTGAGTGAGAGGAAGAATGGTCCTGAACGTCAGGGGCGGGCTTGGCAGCACCCAGTCTGCTGGGAGCCTGGTCTGAATACCAGCTGTCTGACCTGCGCAAAATATTTCGCCCCTCTGGGCCTCAGTCTGCTGGGCTGGAAGGTGGGGAGAAGGACAGGCCAGTGCCTGGGGCCAAGCCTGAGGATGGAGGAGCTGATGGAGATCAGCGCTTGCCTGGCACACGGCAGTGGTGCAGTCACGGTAAAGCCGGTCAGCCGACGGGAACAGAAACCCAGGTCAGCTTGGACGCAGAGCTCGGTCAAGGCCGCACCAGTCGGTACCGGCAAACCCAGAGCCTCGCCGAGGAGCCATGCCGCTGCCCCCGGGGCCAGATGCATCAGAGGCTGTGCGCTGCATGGGGTGGGCCCCAGACCAGACTGGCCTCCCATCTGCGTGAACAGGTGACAGGGAGGGCCAGAGTCCTTGTCTTGCTGTCTGCAGGGGACACCACAGGATGCAACCCCGCACAGGCGCTGACGCGGGGGTCAGATGTCCAGCTTGCGTCCACACGCAATGGGATGACTTTTTGGGAGGGGGCAAGACTTGAGATGTAAAAAGTAAGATATCGTCCTGTCCTCTGGGCAGCAGCGTGGGATGAAGGGAGCCCGGCTCTGGGCTCCCAACGAGGTGCCCCACACAGACCACGGCGGGAGGGGCCCCGGACAACCCAGGGAGGCCAGCAGGGCACGGGGAGACAGGCCAGGAGCTGTCGAAGACTGGTCCAGGTCACACAGCGAGCATCGCATCTAGAACCGGAACCACGTCCTGGGCCCCCGAAACGGCACTTACGCCCACGCCGACACCACACCACCGGCACAGAAACAGGCTCGGGTGCATCACGCAGTCCCCACACATCCCAAGGGCCGGGTTCATGTCCCGGGGCGGTGGGGGGAGCAACCAAGAGGAAGAACTCAGTCAAACAAATGCCTGCCCGCCCGCCTTAAACAAAACGCACCCTTATACACTTCTAAGTCCACAAAGGCTTTGTCACCCCTGCCCTTAAGGGTGGAGATGAAAGTCCTTCCCTGCATGTGGGCCAGGCATGGGGGGGTCACTTGCTAGGAACACAGCAGGGAGGGAGGGACGGCCGGGTGAGCCCGAGTCAGGGTCAGCGGCCGCCGGGCTACAGATCAGCTGGCGGGGAGGCGCGTGTTCAGGGACCAAGGCCTCGGCCCCAGGCAGTGAGGCTCCCTCTTGCTTCTCCTAGTCGGGCCTTCGGACGAGGCCCCAGCCCCATCAACCAGCCACATGCTGCAAAAACCTTCCACAGCAGGGGCCCCGAATTCCTGAGCCCCGAAGTCAGGCAGTGCCAGGCCACAACCTGCCAGCCGCCCAGCTCCTGACCAGCCCCTCGCCGTTCCTTCTAAAGATGCTCCACCATCCACAAGCACACGCTCAGCCTGGACCCGCAGCGCCCCCAGCAGGCCCCTCCCAGGCCAACGGAGGCCACCAGCCACCGCTCTGTCCTCCCAAGGTCCTCAGAGAACCGGCCACGTCTCTAGGCCCCCACACCCCTAAAGATCTGGACCCGAGGGCTGGTCGCTGGACAGAGTCAGGCCCCTTCCTACACTGGCTGCAGCCACACTGTCCCAGGCGGTGGGAGAGGGCAGCCAGGCAGGCGGTCACCACCCTGCCAGTGACCAGCCCCGAGGCAGAGGAGCAGATGCGAAGTCACTGCCCAGTGGCCAAGTAACAGGCTGGCCGGCTGGTGACCTGGGAGACATGCTGTGACCCGCCAGCTGCCAGGGCTGGACTGGATGGCAGAGGGGTGGGGGACAGGCAAGCCCCAGGCCAGGCCCTGGAACCCCACAGGCCTTGTTGCTCCCCATTTGAGCATTTCTGGGTGAACCTGGCTTTTTCAAAGCAGGGAATCCTCAATCACACAAGGTCTCGTCTATACAAAAAGTCAGCACAGCCAACAGGGACGCGGGGTAACCCCGGACCAAGGTAACCTGCCAGGCAGGTGAGAATTGAGAGAATGGGATGCCCCTGCTGCTGGACCAGAAGCCAGAACCCGTGAACTTTTCTGGTCACCAGGGTCACCATCGGCAGGCCCCTCAGTCAGCAGCGACCTGAACGCCACGGTCACAGCCCCGCTTGGCTTCTAAACCTCAAATTCTCGGCTCTGAGGCTGAGCCCGCTCCCTGCTTCGGACAGCCTGGCACCGCTCCCCTGGCAGCCCCATGTCCAGCCGCTGGGCTCCTGCGGGTCCCCCAGAGTCAGCCACCGGCTCGGAGGGGCCTGGAGCCAGGAGGGCGGCTCTGCTATCAGGTCACTTAAAATAGAATTCCAAATGAGCAGGTTCATTAGAGGAGGCTAAAATTAGCACCCGTCTCAGTAGGGGCGCCTCAGGAGGGCGGGCGGGGGGCCACCGCAGCCAGGTGGCCGTGCCGGAGCCCAGGAGCCCAGCGCCAGTCCGGCCCGCCGGCCCCAAGCTGCTCTCCCCAGCGCCTTGTGAGCTCGGGCTGAACAGCAGGTGCCTGTCGGCCTGGGGCGGATGGAGGGGCGAGGGGGTGACCCCGGCACCCGGCGGAGACCCCCCAGCAGAGCGCCCACTCCCCCTGCCCTCGTTAGAGAGGTATTTATTAACTTCTGCTCCTGGCCATTGACTGGATCCTCGTCTGCATTATCAGCTCATGTAAATTCATTATCCGAACAGCTGGGAACAGGCTTCGCAGCATGAGGGCCAGTGACGGATGAGGGCCAGGCGGCAGTGAGGCAGGCCGGCTGCGCCCTGGCGGGACAGGTTCTGACATGTGTGACACGGCGGGGGCCCAGCCGTGTGGCCTCAGGCCTCCCCAGCATGTGCGCTGGGGTTTGCCTCCCACTGGCAGGCCGGTCCCCCAGAAGCCCAGCCCTCCATCCCGGGGCCAGCCAGACCCCAGCTCTCAGCTCTAGCCCCCTTCCAGACTGGAGAGGGGAAAACACCGGCACCCCAGAATAACCCAGCCCCAGTATTCTGACTGGATGCCCCCAGAAGCGCGGGGAGGCCCTGCCCTTCCTGCTGTCTCTACCCAAGAGCAGCTGCTCTGGGGACTCTGCCCAGGCTTCTAACGCGGCCAGAAGATGCACAAAACAGAGAGAGAGAGAGAGAGAGAGAGAGAGAGAGAGAGAGAGAGAGAAAGTCCAGCCCGGCTGGCTTCTGGAACCTGCCTGTCCTGGGCCTTCCGAGCAGGCCTGGCTGGGTGCCTGGTGTCAACTGCCCCAAAGAGCGAGACTGAAACGGGGAGGCCCTGACTCGCTATTAGGCAGGTCCGCGGCCTCCTCTCCGGAACAGTGCGGGGGGCTTATTAATCAGCGCGCCACTGCCCCCAGCCCCCTGCCGCGCCCCTAATTACGGGCCTCCTTTCATCCCCGCTCCTCCGAGGCACCAGACCTCGGGCTGCTCCCTCCAAGCTCTGTAATTACAAGCTAATAGCTGAGATGAATTTTCTGCTGGGCCGGGTTCAAGCACCAATCCGCCCCTTCCCCTGACAGCCCCCCCTGGGTAATTACAACCCGCGCAGCCGGGCCCAGCAGGGCCGTGCTCTCGGCCGCGTGCGCAATCCCGACCTGCTTGCCGTAATCACTCCCTTTGGTAATTTTTCATTACCGCAGAAAGAACTGTTTGTGAACAAATAGAGGCCTCCCCCAGCTGGGGCCCCCCCCCCCCCCGCAGCCCTAACAAGGCCGGGGTCACCTTCCGCAGGGACCCGGCGGGCGGCCAGCCGTGGGTGCCACGTGATCCCGGGAGCCGGAGCTGCTTCATAATAAATTCATTATTATATTTGCCTCGGGCGTGTTCTGAGCCACCGCGGAGCAAGCGCTGGGGGCGGGGCACCGCGGGAAGGGCCTCAGTCTTTTCTCCGGGTGCACGGGCGCCCACTGAGGCCTTCGTTCTGTTTTCCAACGACGGATACCCCCTCAGGTTGTAGGTTCTCAGGAGACTAGGCCCTTATTCCTGCCCTGAGTCCCCAGACTGGATTTACTCCCCAAGGCTCGGGCCCCGGGAGAGGGCAGGTGCAGACAGAGCCATTGCTAAGGCGGGAGGAGCAGGGAGGGCCTAGCAGATGGCAGGGGCCCTGACCAGGCCTGGACCAGAAGGGAGGAGGAGAGGGAAGGAGGGAGGAGGGCAGGGGCGAGGAGGGGGCAAGGGGAGAGGGCGGAGGGAACCCTGGCCCAGCGTGAGCAAGCGGGCCCACTAGGCCCAGAGAAGTACGCGAGCCCCGTGGACGAGACGATGGCCTCCTGGGGTCGCCTGGCAGCCACAGGAGCCCTGGTGGGTTTGGGAGGCCACCCCAGGTCCCCACAGCTAATGAGGCTCGGTGGGTCAGCAGTGTTTCTCTCCCCAGTGAACAGGCTGGGGTGTCGGGAGGCTCGTCGGGGTTCCGGGAGGCACCCGCACAGTGAGCCTCTGCGCCCACACAGGTGCCGCAGGGGCGCCGGCCACCCAGGATGCCCCGACAGAGGCTGCCAAGGTCAGCCCAGGCCTGAGGCGGCAGAGGACAGGGAGCCCGGGGTCCCAGCGGGAGAAGGACAGAGTCAGGCAACAGACGGCAGGGGTGTCGGGGGAAGCGGCGGCCAGGTGACGGGCTGGAGGAAGCAGGAGCCAGCGGAGCGGGTGCAGCTGCAGCAAAAGGCTGACAGACACAGGGTGGACCCCGTCACCAGTGCCCAGGACAGGGCGAGTGCTTGGGGTCTCGAGGGCCGGGATGCACGGACCAGAGGCTCTGCCCACAGCAGCCCATGCACCCTGCACTGCAAGTCCGTGACAGACCCGAGCACGGCGGGCAGGCGGGCCTAGAGGTGGGGACCCGGCCCACCTCCCACCATGGCCCAAGCACAGGCAGTAAGGGGCCCAGTGGAGGGAGCCTCCCGCCACAAGTTTATCCCGATGGCCACCTCTGACCCCACCCGAAGGCTGGTAAACCGAGGCTGGTGGTCAGGCTCTGACCTCGGGCTGCAGGCTGAGGAGCTGGATGTGAGCCCCACTTCCCTTGAAACATGAGAAGACATTTGCAAAGGACCGTCCACCGGGCTCACCTGCATTGTGGGGGCCCTCGGTGGAGTAAGTACGGACCACTGCGAGAGCCCACCCAGATGGGACCAGAGAGGGGCAGGAACAGCACGCGGCTAGGAGGGGTGCGGACTTCGGCCTGTGACTTCCCCACCCCAGCCCACACCCTTTCTCCTAAGGCTCCTGGACAGACGGCGTCTGCTCGCCCCAGGCCCAGGCAGTGTCGAGCAACACCTTTGCGGCTGGCGCCTGAGCTAACCAGGCCACCTGTGAGCAGAGCCCGGCTCACAAAAGAGCCCTTTGAGTGGACTCTGGAGACACGGGGGCAGGAAGTGGTGGGTCCAAGGTGTCCAGTGCAGACAGAGGTCCTGGATAGGAGCACAATCTGGCCAGAGGCAGCCAGGAAAGCCTCCAAGTTTCCATGGAAGGGCAAGCCGGGGCCAGCAGGCGGGGAAACAGGCCAGGAGGAACGGGGCCTAGAGCCAGAAGGCAAGGGTCAAGGCCAGGCCCCGCCTAAACATGGACCAAACCCACCGCGGGTCCAACTCTGACAAGCGGCGGCAGCAGCAGCAGGCAAGGGGCCCAGGAGCCAGGGTCTGGGCGTCTGTCCTTCAGGCTGGGTGGAGCTGGCGTTGCTGGAAGCTGCCGGCAGGGCGGTCACCCCCCAAGCGGGGGTCCAGCCTTCAGCACTGGGACCCAGACAGACACTGCACCTGACAGGCCCAGTGGAGCCGAGCAGCGGGGCTGGGGGACCCTGCCTGTGGTCCTGTGGGATCCCACGCGGGCCCCACGGGGGTCACTGGAAAGCAGGTCTGTACCGAGGGCGGGGCTCAACTAGCCTGGAAGCCTCTGACCCGCCCACCTGTTTTCATTTGTCCTGGAGTCCTGACTGCACATGTGATCCATGGACATTTTCAAACAAGAAATGAAGTGAGAAATAGACTTCCAGTTTCTCCTGAGAAACCTGAAGCCCATCCTCCCGAGAACAGCGGTGGTCCCAGGAGTGTGTCCCTAAGGCCCCACCACCCGCTGTCTCATCCGGCTCAGAGGCAGGGTCTCTCCAGCGACCCTCTGCACTCAGGCGTCTGTGGGGACTGAGTAACGGTGTGTGGGGCCGGGGCGTCAGCTGGGCAGTCACAGCCCGAGCCGGACCGGGGCCCGGCAGCAGATCCCACCCCCCAGGGGTGAGGCCCACCAGGAAGCGGCCTCCACTGGCCTGGTCACC
Source organism: Solenodon paradoxus (assembly GCA_004363575.1). Classification (NCBI taxonomy): domain Eukaryota; kingdom Metazoa; phylum Chordata; class Mammalia; order Eulipotyphla; family Solenodontidae; genus Solenodon; species Solenodon paradoxus. The sequence continues at coordinate 77,747 of RJWH01004934.1, read as the reverse complement.
ACAACAGGCGGGGCTCACTCGAATCAAAGCCAGTTCACTCAAGCCAGGACCTGCCTGCCTCACGTTCTGAAAGGGCTTTCAGCTTTTGCAGAACTGTCTATTCTCAGGTTGGCTGAACGTGGCAGGAGAGACCCTCCTCTCGGGAGAAAATTTGCACACCTGCCAACTTTGGTGCCAACCAAGTCGCAGAGGCCGCCTGTAACCCCAGGGGGTGGGCGCATGACCTCCGCAGACAGGTTCCACCCAGCGGGAAGGGAAGACGCATCATCAGAGGCAAGGCCCCATCTTCAAAAGGTGCTCCTCAACCAGGCTCATCTGCAGCCATCAAAGCCCCGCGGACCGTGCCCACATGGCACCAGAGCAAACACCCTACCACCTGCCCCAAGCGGCGATCCCGACCCAACCCTCGCAGGTCAGGGCAAGTTGGCCAACTGTCCCCAACTGCTGAAGAGCCAAGTGCCCAGGTCTACGAGAGTCTTTAACTCTCTTCTCAAAACCAGCGCCTCCACAGCGCCGAGGAGGACCTTCTTAGGCTCCGGGAGCCCAGGCAGGACGCTAAGCCACCCGCCACGCCCCCAGCCAGGGAAGCAGCTTCTCTGTGAACAGCAGCCCAGGTCCTGCCCGCCCGACCGCGGGCACGACGGCAGGTGCAAGCAGAGGGCTTGACTCCCGGCGGTTGAGCGCGTGTCCTTGGAGGTCACGGGGTGAGGCCACGCCGGCCGGGTAAATGCGGGGCTGGGGCGTGGGGGGCTGACGCCGCTGAAACCTGCGGCCCAGGCAGCAGCCAGGAAGCCAGCCCGTCTCCCGTCTCGGAATCTGCCCGCCGATCTGCCCTGGTTGCAGCTGCGGGTAAGTGTGGCGTGGAACCCCCATGTCCACCAGGGCCCAGCCCCGGCTGCAGACGCCCCACAATGACCCCGATGGGCACAGAACAGCCACGAGGAGGTGACACTGGGTCAAGAGCCCGAGCAACCGCCTATCTGACAGGGCACCCAGCTGACAGGCGCCTGCAGAAAGGGGTCCAGCCGTGGACGTGACTGGACGCAAACGCTCGCGCCTCCTGTCCAGAGGGCTGAGTCAACCACCAGGATGGTCGAGACCATTCGCTGACACGGGGTCCCCAGAGCCCAGGGGCCGAGCGCAGAGTGGGCAGCAGGCCCTTTCGGACTTGCGCCCTCGTCCTTGAAACGGGGCAGACTGAGCAGACCCCCTGCTCACACCTCGAGGGAATGGAGCAGCCCACGGATCGGACGCGCAAGGCGACGAGGCTGTAGACGAACACGAGGGCATTCGCGGGACAGAGGGTCAACCCAGGAAGCCCAGGGCAGGGCGCCCCTCTCCTGGCACGAGTGCCCCGGCTGCGACTCCCGTCCCTTCTCCGCAACTGCCAGTGGTTATTCTAGGGGAGCGTCGCCCAGGGTCCCCTCTGGCCTGGCTAGCGGCCGACTGGGGCTGTCGCCCACCCTGTAAGTCTGCCCCACGTGGAAAGGCAGACCCACGGGACAGAGAACCCCTCCCCCTGCGCAGACCTCTCCCACCAGGACACAGAGCTGAGACCTGCCCACTGCCAGGACTAGTCACAGGAGGTGTAGGTCCCTCCCACCCCTGCCTGCCAGCCTGCTCCTCCTCCGCTGGACACGGGTTTGCCTCAGGGGTGGCTTCACCTGTCCAACATCGATACAACCTGACCAGAAGCTCCCAGTCGGTGTCGGTCGATACCTTTTATTGCTGCCCGTGGCCACACACCAGCCCTGGAGCGAGGCAGGGCAGGGCTGGGAGGGGCTGTCTGGAGCAGCGCCTCGCTCCCCCAGACCCAGGGTCCTGTCTGCCACCAGGGGCCGTGTGCGCACACGGGCACTCCGGGCGCTGGAGGGGGCGGACGAGCCTTTGGGTCTTGATGGGAGAGTGTGCGGCGGCCCTCCCCACCCCCCAAGACCGACAAAGGTGTGGACAGATGCGCCCGGGTTTCGTAAACTCGGGACAGTTGCCTGGAGGGAGGGCCGGCCCATCTCCTCTGACAAACCCGTGCAGAGCTGCTCGGAGCACTTGTTGACCCGCCAAGGCCCAAGGCCGTGAGCCCGACCAGCTGTTATTCCTATTTCACAGATGAGGAAGTCGAGGCCCCCGGCAGACAGGCTGGGGCGATGTCAGCACCCCCGTCTGAACTGCGTGCGGACCAGCAGTAACCAGGACGGGCACCAGGTGGATGCGATGTCCTCAACTCCCGGGACTGCACCCCCCATTCTACAGGTGGCAGGAAGGCCCCCATCACCCAGGTCTGCCGGCCCCCAAGCCGCCCTGACATGGAGACTCCCCGCGCTCACATCAAGTCCTCCGTCTGGACTCGGACCCAAATGGACACCAGTCTCCCATCTACACACAGCTCTGCCTTTGAAGGCCCCTTGAGAAAGCCTTGCGGGTCACCTGGGTCAGGTAAGGACAACCTCCCTCAGGACTTTACCCTAGGTTGACAAAGGCCAGCGACCTCCGACCTCCGGCGGGACACTCACTCTCCTTTAGAGGCGTCAGCCCACCTTCCCCAGGGGCAAACGCTTGAGCCCGCCCCAGCAGCAAGCCCTTCGAGCTCAGCTGTGTGCACGTGGCCATCACCTGGGGGTGCCAGGTAGAGGGGCCAGCCTGCCCCACCCCAGCGCTGGCCTTAAATATTCACAGCTTTGGCCTGAGCCCTGCTGTCTTTTCAAGTTCCCCAGGCCTGGAGGCTTCTGCTCCCAAATCTCCTCTCCCTCAGCGCAAAGTCCTCCCCCAGAAACCCAAGTCCCACTTGGGACCCCACTAAGCTCAACCAGACCCCATCTTTTCACCCCCCAAGGTCCCCCTGCACCTGAAGGGCTTGGAGAATACCATGAGGGGCGGCTCCACGAGTCGATGTGGTTCCCGGTCTGCGCCAGGACACGAGGGGGCACTGCAGGGTGGAGGGGCCCCCGCGTGGGCGCTGGCAGGCCTGCGAAGGCCACGTCTGTCTACCCTGCCCCGAGCCTCAGCGGGTTGGTTCATGGGAGACGTTCAATAAATCCTCATTGACAGGAACTCTCAGGAGTGTCACCTCCCGGCTGTGGCCTCTGTGGGGGAAGCAAGGCCGGCGTGGGCAGGGAAGCCAGCGGCTTCCACACCGCACGCACGGGGGGAGGGAGACGTGCGCCAGGCAGGAGTCTGCAGCTGGTGGCCGGTCTGAAATGTCACCCAGTCCCTGCAAGGGAAGAGATTCGGCTGCCCCAGGGGAGGAGGCAGGCCTGCCTCCCTGCTCTGTGGTTCTGGAAGCTGCTGTGTTGCCATAACAGAGATAATTAATGTGTTATCATCTGCCCCCGGCCCAGTGTGGACTTCGAGTAACCCGGCCGGGAATTCCAAGCCTGCGACGGGGCCAGGGAAAACCGGCCTTGCGAGCTGACTCCACAAGCCCCTGCGAGTTCCCAGGGCAAGAAGAGTGTAGAGCCAGGCCTCCCTCACCTGGGAAGAGGAGACGCCGGCACCCCCGCCTCCGGCGGGGTTCCCAGATAGGGACCCCTGCCCCTTGGGAGCAGGGGAAAGTGGACACCCCTCCAACAAGGGATCAAGGGCAGTACTGGACTCAGAGGGCTGGGAGGGCTCAAGCTGGGACACGCAGGACCCAGGCCTGCCACAGAGTGGCGCTGTGAGGGCTCGGCTCCGCTTGCTCCAGCCTGGGACGAGGAAGCCAGGGACACAGAGCCAGGGGCCAGGGCTCAGGCTCAGAAACCACAAGGCGCAGGTCTGTAGCCCTGAACTTCCCCCAGAGACGGGGAAGTTCAAGCAGCAGGAGAATGGGCTAAGACTGCAGTTCTGCAAAGGCTGCTGAGAGCTGCTGAAGGGGCTGCTGTTGCTAGGGGTGCTGGTTCCCAGGCTGGTGCTGGTGCCCCCAAGGGCTCTGAGAACTACCAGGCCTAAAACGCTGGACATCGGGAGGCCCGGCCCCCGGCAACTAAAAAGAACCAAGCCGAAGCCCCCTCTGGCTCAGCCTACAAAAGCCATGGCCCTGGGTTCGAGACCCGTGGCAGGCGCTGGGGGTGTTTATAGATCCTCTTCTCTTGACAAGCCAGGGCTCGCCAGGTCAGGGGCTGCTGTTCAGAGGCTGGCCCCCCAGACAGGAGGCCTGGAAGCAGGACAGTCTCCCTTCTAAAGCAGGGCTGACCCCGGGTCGCAGCAGGGGCGATGGCTCACATTCACAGAAGGAAGAGCTTCCGGGCCTCCCTCTGCGTTAGTTACCTGAGCGTGGGGCACGTCATCCTGGCTCACCCTGTGTTTGTGGGCCCCTCTGAGTGTGGAAACCCTGGCTGGCTCAGCACCCCTTCCCCTTCCCCTATGCCCTCCAGCCCTGCTGCAGGCGCCAGAGCCACGCCCCCTCCCACAGGGGAAGTCTCCAGTCTCCACGGAGCTGCCTGGCAGAGCTGGGCCTGCCGAGGCTTCCCGGTCCACCCCGGCAGGGCGGTGACTCCGACCCGCAGCTGGGATGACACACAGCAGCGGCAGAGCCTGCGCCCTGGGCCCCTCACCTGCCCTGGGCCCCTCACCTGCGGCGCGGCGGGGCTGAGTCAGGCAGGAGCCTGCGCCTCAGGTTCTACCGTCCCTGCGGGTGGAGGGGCCCACAAACACAGGGTGAGCCAGGATGACGTGCCCCACGCTCAGGTAACTAACGCAGAGGGAGGCCCGGAAGCAGGCTGCCCAGCTGGGGTCCCCCTTGTCCTCCCGTGCTGAGGCAGAATACCAGGGCCCCAGAGGACCTTCTGGCCCGTTCCCCGCCTCCTGGAAATCGGCTTAGGCGGGAGCCTCCCACCCAGAGCGCCGGGCCCTTTGTTCCAAAGCCTTTCACACAGGGGTCCCTTTTCCATCTGGTGGTCCCGCTTTTTGTTTCCAAACCCCAACCTGTGTGGGCCCCAGAGAAGGCCCTGCAGGGGTTAACAAGGGTTTAACGTGTTTCAGACGCACTCCGCAGACAAAGGCTAGTTGACAAAACAAGATCCACAGCGACTCTGCTCTGGCTGGGCTCCACCGCCCAGCTGGGGGCCGGGGCAGGTGCTTTCCCTGCCGGTGCTCCAGGAGGGCCCCCCACCCGGACAAGTGCACGTGGGGGTGTTCTCTCCATCGGGGTGCCCCCTGCAGCCCACGACCTGGGCCCGGCGCCTCCAGGGCACACTTCCAAGCCGTCCCCTTCCCCCCAGAGGGGAGGGGGAGGGGTGGGCGGGCGCGGGGAGGGCAACCCAACTCCCGCTCCGCCTCCACGAAGGGAATTTAATTAGCCTGCCGGCGGGGCGGGCGGCTGAGGAGGTGTCTCTGGTGCTGCAATATAATTGAATCGGCTCCACTCGGTCGGGCCACTCGCCGCCCATCAGCGCGGCCGCCCGCCCCGGGAGGGCTGGGGGCGGGGAGGCGCATCCAGGCGGAGCAGGAAGGGCCGGGGAGGGAAAAAGGGCAGCGAAGTGGGGGGCGGCGGATGCGACCGCCCTCCCACCTCCGAGCCCGGGCAGCCATCTTCGGCAGGAGGAGGGGCAGGGGCACCGCTCCAAGCCGGGCGGGGAGGGCGGGGAGGCGGCGAGCCCGGGGCGCGCCCTTGGGAAGCAGGGCGTGGGGGTCGGAGCCGCAGGCGGCCGTCCCGCCCTCCCGCCCTCCCGCGCCGCGCCGCGTGGGGGAGGGGAACCGGACAAAACCCGAAGGCGCCCCCAGCCGCCCGCCGCCAGCACCTGCCGCGCGCCCCCGCCCGCCCGCGCCCGTCCCCGCCGCCCGCGGGAAAGTTTCACTCCTCCGCGGGGCGCCCCCGCCGCCGCCGCCGAGCCCGACCCCGGCCCCGGCCCCGCGTCCCTGCCCGGGGCCAGGCTGCGAGCCGCGGCGGGCGGGCGGGCGGGCGGCCTTCGGTCGCTCACCGCGGCGCGCGCTCCGGGGAAGTTGCCCGTCAGCCGCGGGCGGCCGCCCCCGCGGAGCCCGCGAACTTGGCGGCGCGCGGAGACCCCGGCCCCGGCCCGCGCTCACCGTTCATGTCAGGGCCCCGCAGCTCCGCCTCGGCTGACACATGCTGGAGCCACCGTCGCCCAGTGTTTGTCTAAACTGCTTATCTCACCCGGGGCTGCGCGGCGGCGGCGGCGGCGGCGGCGGCGGCTCGGGCCGCTGGGGAGGTGGAGCTTCCGGGGCCGCGGCCAAGAAACACCTGCTGCTGTCGCCGCCGCCGAGGACACACCCAAGCGCGACGCCGCCCACTCCCAGGCCACTGGCTCGCTCCCGGCGCCCTGACCTCAGCCAGCGGGAGGTGTCGGGTTTCAGCCGCAAACGCGCGCGCGCGCGCGCGCGCGCGATCCGTCAGGCGCCCGGGTCCCTCCGCGCGGGCGGGCGCACGCCCCTCCCCAGCCAGGCCGGCCAGGTGAGCCGAGGACAGCCGCTGGTGGGGCAGCGCCACCCCCGGCCCGTCGGATGGGGGGTCCGCGGCGCCCCGGCGTCCGAGATTGGCCACGCGATTCCAGGAATGGGGAGCAGAGCTCACGCACCGCTCGTGACCAGTTCCGGGCGCCTGGAACAGTGTCTGGCACAAGGCGGGCCCCGTCACGAGCAAGCGGATGAATATGGTGCTTCGGTCCCTCGGAGGAAACTTTCTGGGGATCGGTGTGCACATGGAGGGGGGGGGGGGACACGCCAGTGAAAGGCGGAGAGCGTTTCTCCCCCCACCCCCAGACGCCTGACCTCACCGCCCCAACTAGGCTTAAATGTTACGAACAAAGACCTCTACTCCCCCCGCCGATTCCAGGGGCACCCCTTCCCGTTGTCATAAGTAACTTTCGGGAAGGCCACAAGCCCAAGCAGACTGGGCAGGGAAGGGGTCTCCCTTTAGAGAACCCACGTCCCCGCGGCTGGAGTCCACGGAGGCGCCGCTCCGCCAGGGGGTCATTAAGTAGCTGGGGTTGCGGTCGGAGGCGAGGCCGCCCGCCCGCCCGCCTCCAGAACCTGGCACGACCCGCGGAGCCGGCAGCCCGGCGCAGCGCCTCCCCATTCCTGGCACCCCCCACCCTACCTCACCCAGGCACTTGACAGACTGGAATGACTCAGGGAGCGTCCTAAAATTCCTGGGCACCCACAGGCGGGCGGCACGGAGGCCCGCCGGCCAGCCCCCCAGCCCCCGCCTGGCTCCGCCCCGCCCCGCGGCGGGGGCAGCAGAGCCGCGAGCCACCCCCCGCGCCGCCGGCGTCTCCGGGAAGCGTAGGGTTAATGGGGCAGGCCTCCTCCCGGCGCCCCGGGAGCTGACCCCCCGCGCACCGAAGCTCCCAGCGTCGCTCCGACGCCCCGGGGTCTCTTCCCAGTACATCCTCTTTTGAAAACCCTCTAATCTACAGCTTTCATACTTTTGAGCCTGGAGGCAAACCCTTGCCCGCCACCCCCCCCCCCCCCCCCCCCGCCCCAGCGCCGCGCTGCGGGTTTCAGCTTTCGGCCCTCGGTGCCAGCCCGCGCTTCTGCCAGCACCAAACCTGCCCCAGGACATGCCCGCGCCGCGCTTGGCAGGCACGCACGCTGCCGTCCCCGCGGGCCCAGCCTCCCCCGCCTTCCTCCCGCCTTCCCTGCGCCAGCCCGGATTGCGACGGGAGGGAGCGCTGGGCGCCTGCCACCCCCCATCCATCTGTTCCCGATGACGCTGGCGGGCCTGGAGTGTTCGGGGCCCGCGCCAGAGGGGAGCAGAGCCCGCCTGTGTGCCCACTGGGGGCGGGGGCAGGGACCTGGCGGGCGCCCCCGAGCCGCCCACTTCCCTGGTGCACCTTCTAGCGAGCGCACGTTGGCGCCCACGGAGTGGGGGCGCACGCTGGTCGGCCCCCAGCCTTGCACAAGGAGCCTAGCCGACCACAAACGAAAAGGGAAACGGCCAGGCGGTCCGGGGCCGTTACTGGCTTTTACCTGCGGGCGCCTGGCTGCCCCTGCACCCGCTCTGCTCCTGGCCGGCCTCCCTCCGTCAGCCGCGGCCTTCGCCGGTGCTTTAACTTACGGACCACACGGTGTCTCCGTAGCGCGGTCTCAGATAATTTATACCCAGTAATGGCCGGCAGATTCCTAGCGTCCCCGGTGGCCAGGGCGCAGGGGGAGGGGGCGCCTCATCACCATGGGGGGTCTCGGGGGTGGGGGGCCAGGGAGGAGTTAGCCGAGAACTCAACCACTGGCTTTGGGCCTTAGAAAGGGCACGAAAAACCTCTGGGTGTTTGCAACCTTTTCTCACCTGGATTACAGGCCAAGGGGGAGGGGAGACATGCAAATGAGCACCTCACACCTGGCCCCAGTCTCCTCCCAGCATTGTCCCAGAGTCCGGCCACTCAAACCCAACCTGCAGTCCCTCTCACTGGGTCGGGGGCTCCTGCTCGTCTCCCGACATCTCCGCAGGACCTAGGGGGTTGGGGGGGCGGGCAGGTTACCCCCCCACCCCCCCGCTGGAGGGGGACCACAAAAGCCAGAGGTTGTGTCCACTGCGTTATCATTTGGCCAAATTTGACAGTTGGTAGATCCCTCCCCGTAGACATCGGATTCCACCGGATTGCGACGGGGTGGTCTGACCCCAGTTCCCCAGGGGAGAAAGTTGAGGCCGGGACTTGCTCAGGTCACGTGGCACCGGTGACTGGAAGCAGCCTCACACCTGGAGCTCGGCTTCCGCGGAGGAAGGGCTGCAGGGAACCCCTGCCGCCGCCGGGAGGCAGCAGCGAGCCAGCAGAGGGCGCCCGGGCCACAAAAGGCAGGCGGCCACGGAGGGCTGGCGGGGGATGACCGTGACGCTGTCAGTGTGCCGGCGGAGGAAATCAGTAATCCGGGAGCACGGCCTCCGAGTTTAAGGGTGGGAATTGCTCTCCCACAGCCGGCGCTGCTGGCTAACGAGGTTCGTAGCTTGACTTCTAATTTCCCTCGGCCACCAGGGCCCAGGCCGGCCACCCGCATTTCCCCTCCGTTTCCGCAGGCACTTCCCTCTGGTCCTGCTCGTCAGCCCGCATCCCCAGCCAGCAGCGAGTCCTCCCGGACCCCTCTCTCTTCCAGTTGCCTAGAAACCTGGCAGGCAATGAATCCGAGGGGATAGGTGGCAGGGCCAGCCCTATGGGAACTCCAGACACCTGGGGGGCGGGGGGGGTGGGGGAGACCCCTGCCCTGCCAACACTGTCACCAGGCTCCTGCTTCTTCTGTGCCAGGGGCAGCAGAAAGCTGGTCGGTGCTTGTCCAAACCCCCAGCGCCCCGCCGATCTGCGATCTGCACCGTGCCCCCTGGAGCAGGAGGTCACCTGGCATTCAGGCAGACCCTACGGAATCCAGCCCTGGTGGAGGAGCCCTCAGCCAAAGACAAAACCCAGGAACCGCAGGAAGGACTCCCAGGAAGGAAGGGGTGGCTAAACCAGGTCGGCGGGCATTTATTCACTCAACAAACAGCCCCAGTCCTGGGCTCGTGGGCGCTGGCCTCCCGAGACGCAAAACCAAGCAGACATGCTCTGCCCTCAGCTGCTCAGAAGACCCGGGCAGGGACGCCGAGGCAGCAAGGACCTGGGAAGACGGGAGGGCAGAATCAGAATGGCCCCTCCCAGGCTAGGCGAGGCGCCAGGAGGGCAGGCACCACCTGCAGCTGTGCCTCGCCAAGGCCGCACAGGGGCCGCCACCGTGCGTGATGGAACCAGGGAGGGGCCCGCCGTCTTGGGGGTCCTTCTCCCTAACCAGTTGTTCCTAACACGAGGACTGCGAGGCACAGCCACCTGTGTGCCACCCTGACCCTCCTCCAGCACCTGGACGGGCAGATGCAGGGAGGTGGGTGGGTCGCTCGCTCCTGCCATTTACCAAGCACCTAACAAGTGCCCAGGCTGCTCAGCTCCTGTCACTTAATCCCCTCCTGGCCTGCAAGGCCGCTGCGCGACCTGCATTACAAAGCGGCGCACACACCAAGGTTAATTAACTGGCCCGGGCGCACAGTTCCAAGCAGCCCGTGCAGACGGCACCCGCCAGCACCGAGGCACTTCAGTAACGACCTGCTATCGCTTCCCATGTCCTGCCCTCGCCTGGGAACGGCACTGCTGGACGCTGTCCTGTGTCTGAAAACCGTTGTTTTTTTTTTGGGGGGGGAGGTAGGACAGGGGACCCACTACCCAGAGCCCAGCCCCCCAGGATGAGCACTGTGAGTGGTCGCCCACCCCAAGACTGCTGCTAGTCTGCAGGTGCCACATCCAAAGGGGGGCACCGAGGAGGAGCAGGGGGTCCGCTCTGCCCCCCTCCATCTTCAATCCCTCCTCTTCTGGTCCCTGGTCGCCCCCAGCCACTGGCCGCTCAATTCTTCACAGCCAGGCTCCAATCTTATCTCTTCCCAAAAGGCTTTCCCCACCAGGCCCGCCTGCGGCATCCCCGCCCCACTCTTAGAGAGGCGTTGCACCGGCCAGGGGTGTGGGATACAGATTCCCCGGCCGCTTTTCCGGGGCCAGGAAGGAGTCCCGAGGGAAAAGGGACTCTGGTCTCAGCAGCAGTGACCCAGTCGCGCCACCGGGCGAGTTCGGCGTTAACGTGGGCCTGCTGGACGGAGAGACGAGGGTGAGGGTAAGCAGCCCTCCCCACTCGCTCCCGGCCAGCCCTTCTCCGGTAGCCGAGGTCAGCCCGGGCGGGCGGTTCGGGCCTGGACCAGCCCCGGGCCGGGCCACAGGCGTTTGCCTCTTAACCCCAGGCTGCCCTCCACTTCCTGCCCTTTCAGCGCCGCGCCGAGCGGCCCACAGCTGCACTCCTTTACAATCAGTTAACAGCTGTTTTGCATAGATTTTCAATTCTAATTGCCTCGCTTTGTGAGCCGCCAGCCCCGGTGAATGGGGAAGCCGCAGCGGCTGGGGAGCCGGCGGGGAGGGCACACTCGAGAGGGTGTAAAAGGAGCCACTGTGCGCGGGCTGGCGGCTTTTCTTCTTAAATAAGAAAGAATCCCCCCGCCGCTAGCGGCCCCGCCCGGCTCCTGCCGCTCCTCCAGCTGGGAGTGTGGCCGCCCCAGCCCGACAGGGACACCCCTCCCCTGATCCCGACCGCCCGCCGGGCCGGGACCCGGGTGGGGGGGAACTAGCAACCGGAACCCCTGCGCCCCGCCCCCTGCAGCCCCCCAGGCTCTCCGGTACCCAGATATGGGAAGCTAATTGGACAATAAAGTTCAGCAGCGAGGAAACGCGCTCTCTGGAGACAGCTGGCATCTATAAAAGAGAAATATTTGCATTTAAAACCTTTAAACTTTATATGACGGCACCAGGCCAAGCCGGGGGGAGAGGGCAGGGAGGGGGTGCTCAGATGCTCGAGGGGGGGCAGCAACTTCCGAGGGGGCGCACAGCCTGCTGGGGATCCACAGAAGCCCAGAGGCCGGTAGTTCTGGACGTTGGTCACCAGTGACCCTCCCCACGCCCCTGGGTCTTCAGGACCCAGGAGCTGGCTGGCTTCGGCCCCCACCCGCTTCGGAGCCCAGGAGTCTGGTGTGAGCCCTGCAGCTTCCAGCAAGAAGGCAGTTTGCAGGGCGCCCCCTCCCACACACTTGAGATGTGCACCTGACCCCTTCCTGACTCAGCCCTCTGGGGTGGCGCCACTCAGACCCGGATGAGGAAGTATGGGCTCAGAGACGTGTCACCCCGTCTCTAGGACCTCAGGCCACCGGCTCCTCCTGGCTGCCGTCGGCTGGGGCCCTGTCTTCTCATTTCCTCACGTGCCGGCTCCCACTTTTCACATTTGAGAGAAGCCAGGCCGCATGTTGGCACTGTCCTGTGCCTGGAGGGGGAGAAGGTGCTCCTCTGGGCCTGGTTTCAGCAGGCCTGTGCGGAACTGCAGGACGCCCCGAGGGCAGGAGCAGCGACGAGGGCGCATGTCCAGGGCACGCATGTGGCTTCCAACAAGGCAGTGAAACAAAACCCAGACCCGAAAGTGCCTGCCCTCCCGCTTGGGTGGTGTCCAGAGGAGCACCCCCGTCCCCGTGCCCTGCCCGGCCCCCAGCCGCCTGTGCTCAGCTCGTCCTGTGTCCTGGTCCTGGGCCTGTGTCCTGGCGTGGCAGTCAAGGCCCCATCGGCCACAGGCCTGTCCTGCACAGCTCCTTCCCGTGAGCGCCACTCTGACCGCACAGCTACCCACAAGCCCACAGGCTTTCCACCAGCTTCCGAACGAACGTAACCTCTTTTGTGTTAAACACAGCTGCTTCCAGCAGCGGCCTGGTGTGGAGGGCGGGGTCTGGGGACTGACTCCTGGGCACCGATTTTGCCAAATACTGACAGGCCGGCAAGACAACAAGCCCCTGCCTGTCTAAGGACAAAGTCCATCAGACACCGAAGGAGGCTCGCACGGTGCCCGGGACACACAGCTGGTGCTCGAGAGAATCTCATGCTCACTGCGAGGGGGAGATGAAGGGACCCCACGCACACCCCGAAAATGAAAATAAGGACCAGCCTGGCGGCCTGGGCCAGGAATACGCATGCACGCACACACAGGCCTTTAGGGGGGACGCGGACCACAGGCAGCTCCCATGGGAGCCCCACCCTGCTGACTTGGTGCCAGCCAGTCACAACAGGTCTGTGTGGCCAGAGGGAGGGGACAGCAGAGCAGAGGAGGACCGGCGGACACCCACCTCTCCTGGCCTTTGTTCATATGGACAGCACCTACTCAGGACATCCTTCTCAGGACATTTCCCAACCTGGCCCACCCTGGTGGCTCAGGCACTATGCTGGTGGCTGGGGCGTGGACCACGTAATGCCCCAGGCCCAGGGTCTGAGACCTGGGGAGAAACAACTAAAAACAAAGCAATTTTAAAGTGCTTCCTTCTCCCCGCCCTCCCTCCCTCCACCCCGTCCATCCTTCCACACCCAAATGTCCCTCCCCAGACAGGTGAACACACAGTGGGCCACAGAGGAACCTTCACCATGAAAGGGAGTGGGTTCCCGACATGGACAAACAGCAGGGTCTGGAGCCCAGGTAACGAAGCCCAGCCCACACACCTTCAGGGAAGCACCGGAACCCCGAGGGTCAGCACCGAAGCTGGGAGACGCCAGTGTGTCCACAGCTGGGAAGGCGGCCGGGCGAGTGGCCGGGGAGGCAGCCGACAGCCACAAGCCCCAGCCTGAGTGCCCCGCGGGCAGCCAGGCTCAAAGGTCAGGCAACCCGTCTGCAGAAAACCCCAGCAGGCGCATCCAGACAGACCAGAGGGGACAGGGCTTCTTGAGGGGTGAAAAAGATGTTTTGGACACAGAGGTGGGCACACAAATTCCTGAAGGAACTAAATCTCCACTTTCCGGGGTCATTTTCATGTAAATTCCACCCCCGATTTCCTTGTTGTTTTTGTTTTTCTAAAGGAAAGATGTGGGCAGGAAGAGAGAGGAGGGAGAAGCCCTTCATTTCAGTTGTTCACAATGGTGGTCCCCCCACCCCCCGCCCCCCACGGGTCTGTGGCCTGTGCTCCTCCGGAGGCAACTGACCCAACCGCTGCTCACCAAGGCACACCTGCACCTGTTTTTTGGAAATGCCATCTGAAGCCTCTGTCTGTCCCTGGGGAGCCACCAAGGCCTGCAGCTTCCAGCAGGCGCTGTGCCCACCCCCACCCGGCGTCCCTGGAAACTCCCTGTCACTGCGTCAGACTGCGGGCCACGTTGGGAGACGCGGTCATGGTCCAGCACAGTGCTCGCTGGGCCTCCCCACGCAGCTCGGTGCTGTCCCCGCGGACCCCTCTGCCTGGCCTGGGGTGGGGGTTGGCGGGGTCCCTCCCGCTCGGCCCCCGGCCCCCATAACTGTGGGCCTTGCTGCAGCACATCAGCGATTGTTCAGACTTGGGGGACGGCAGGCCTTGCGCCCTGAGTGCCGAGCAGCTGGACGTCATGACAGCAAAAGGCACACACCTGTCCCCACATAGGGCTGCTGCCACCTGGTCACTGGGCTGGAAAATGGCCAGCTGTGACGGGCAGACCTGGGGGACAGGAGGAAGCGTGTGCGTGTATGTCTGTGGTGTCCCAGGGCAGGGAGCACCCCCATTCCTGCACCCCTGACCAGAGGCCCGGGTGGCCCCTTAAGGGAGGAAGACTAAGCCCCCTTCCCCACCCGCATCTGCCCACAGGGGTGCACCTCCTCCTGAACACCCTCTGGGGTTCCCCCGCAGCTTCTCAGGAACGACCTTCCTTTGTAAAAATTCACCACTGTTCTTGGACTGGGTGAGGCAGGAATGAAGCGGGGTCAGGCCAACCAGTGTGAACAACAAAATAAACGAAGCGCTTCTTCCTCCTGCCGCACCTGCACGTCTGCCCGCCGCCAGGCAGCTCTGAGAGCAGGGGCCGGACCCCTGCCCAGGCCCCAGGTCACTTGGGGTCCAGGGCTAAGCTGGGCAGGCCCAGTCCCAAGCCTGCTGAGACCAGACTGTTCTAGAACCTGGAGCTAGTGGGCGCCTGCCCACAGGGTCTCCACAGTCACACAAACCGAGAGGCTGCGGAGACGCACGTCGGGGTCCCCACCCGCTGTCCCCTTTGCAGAATAAGGCGGCTGTGAGCCTGGGACAGCACTGACAAGTGGGCTGTGGATCCGCACACACGTCCCGCCCCGCGCCACGGCCAATCTGGCAGCCGCTGTAGCGTCCTGGGAGCCGTGGGAGCCTCGCTCCGTTGCCAGGCAGTCTGCCATCAGGGACACTGAGGCAGGGATGACCCCAGGGGTCTGTCGTAGGCCCCCATCCTGCATCCTCCCACCCTCTCGTGCAAACAGCTCATCCTATCACGACCAGTCAGGTCAGGTGCCAGCCGTCACTTGGGCAGCTAAACGCCAGTCCCGTCTTCAGCTCTCTGACCCCACCGCAGGGCAGGCAGACACGCCCTGCCTCCAGGTCCTCTCTGCGGGCAGGAGGTCACTTCCAGGAGCCACTTGCCGGGTCTCCTGTTTATGCCCCACAAATGGGAATGATGAGAGAAAGCGCCGCCTTGAATGCGCCCTCCTCCCGCTGGAAGCGCGCGGCACGGGGCGTGTGCCGCTGCCCGGTGTCCCAGGCCGACTGAAGATCAGAGCCGAGCCGTCCCCAAGAAGCCTTTCTTTTCCTCCCCATGTGCCTCCCCATCCTCACGGCCCCCTGCCCACAGGCCGTACAGCATGCACACCCCCGTGCCCTGTCTTTCGGTGGCCACCAAGAGCCGGCTCCACTCCCGCCCCTCAGATCTCGGCTCCTGGGCCTTGGGGGTGTGTCTGCTCCCCCTTTCAACCTCCTCCTTCACCCCAAGATCTCACACTTGCATCTCTGTCATCATGACTTGCAAATCCATTGCCAGTGCCCCCCATTTCCAACACAAGCCTTCCAGAAGTATCTCCAGCCTCTCTGGACACACAAGGCCGCCGTGTGTCCTCCCAGCCTCCCTTGAAAGGTTCACTGCACCCTCTCCAGCCTTTCTCAAGCAAGTCTCCTTTGCTCGCTGCTCACCTCTCCCCTCCAGCCCTGGCTTCAAGTCTGCCTCCTCCAGGCAGCCTTCCTGGATTTGGCCCGGACTTGTCTAGTGGATTTGTGTCCCTCCCCCGGGGATACCCGAGCATTCTCTGCTTTCTGCCCTTTCTACACTCCCCTGCACCCAGGCCTGTGATGGAATCAGGCCTTACTCACCGCTGGGCTACGACAGTGCTTAATGAGCACATGCTGACCGTCTTAGTAAGTAAGGTCAGATGCTCTGAGGAGAACACACGGTCTCGTCAGCAACAAAGGCAGCATCTCAACTGCCCCCCAATAAACAGCCCCAGACAGAAGTCGGGAGCCCCCGGATGTGTGCACCCCTCCTCCTTCTAGACCGTCTCCCGTCCGCCTCGGACAGCCCTCCGTCTGCCGAGGCACCAGTCCTGCCGCCATGAAGCCGGACTCTCCGGCAGGAGTCACCAGGAAAACAAATGTGGTGTTTGGGGATTTTTCGGTTCTTTTTGCAACGCTCCAGAAACACACACACACCCCTCATCACTGGAGCCTCACGGCTCCAAGCGGGCAGCTCTGGCCCCGTGTTCACCGGTCCACGCCCCCAGGAACAACCGAGACGCGTGGGGACAGCTTGGCGCCTCCCTCGGCCCACATGCAGGCCAGGCAGCGTGGCTCCGGCCAGCTCCTGCACAGACACGCCCGGCCGGCGAGCCGAGCCCGGGGCCAGCGCGGCCCAGCCCCGGAGTTCTATTCCCGGCTCAGCTGGCAAAGTGCGCCGTGACCTTGAGAAAGTCCCCACACCCCCTGACCCCATCTGCAAGCCGGCGTTAATCACCCGACGTGGCGCATTAAAGCCGACCCCGGCTTGACACCACACTGTTCTGAGGTGACCCGGTGTCCCTGCAGCCAGCTGTCCGGGCTGTGGAAGGTCAGGCTCACAAGACACGGGGAGCCCCAGGGGCACATGGCACAGCTCAGTGCTCCCTCAGGACCCTCCCGGCCTGCGTCCAACCTGGGGGGGCCAGGGGGCTGCCACCCCTGTCCCCCCTTAGCATCTCAGCGCCCTGTCCGTGGCCTGGGGTGACAGCCTCACCTGTCTCACAGGTGACAAGCCAGCAGGGAGCTCAAGAGGAAGAGAAAAAAGCGGGAGGGGAGGGGTCTGCAGAAATCCTCCTCTTTCCAGCTTCACAGTCAGGGCGGAGGTGACAGGAAGCCGGTCTCAGAACCCCCGACGGCTCCCACTATTAACCAGGGGTCCCCAAACTGTGTCTGGAAGCTCCTGGTTGAAAGACAGTGGGCACCACTCGACCCCCCATGCCCACCACCCACATTCAGATTTGGGGAAGGTGGGGGTGCAGTCCAGGAATCTACATTTTCAACAGGGAACCCCACCCTCCGCTTGAGGGGAACCCCAGCTCCGCCTCTGAGAGGAGCCCCAGGACAGGGCTGCCTTTATCAGCTGACTCCTGCCGGGCCGCTTTTAAAAATTCATTTTAATTTATTTCTTCCCCTCCTCTCTCCCCCAAAGAATTAGAAGCAGCATCACCAGCCTCTGATATGGAGCCGTGGCGATTGTTTTTATGGTTTCTCCAGGAAGCTCCGTAACTCGAAGGGGAATTATATTCAGAGAGAATTGGGTCCCCAGCACAAGTCAACATTTTTCATTTAACAACTTCCATCGCACAGGAGATGTAAGCAGGCCTTGCCCAGAGCCATCTCCTGTGGTTACTGGAAGATTTAATTCACAACATCCAAGAAAATAATTAGGGGAGAAGGCGGAGGGCGGTGTGGGCAGGGGCAGGAGGCTGCTGGTCACCCCTCCCGCCGCCCCAGCCCAGGCCCGGACCCGGGCCGCCAGGCGCACTGGGCTGGCACTGCCAGGCCTGCCTGGACAGAACTTTGGGGAGGAGCAATCTCCAGGCGCCAACGGGCACTCACCACCCCGCCTGGAGGCTGAAGCATCCCACTGGGGGCGCCCAGAGCCCCTGCCCGCCCCGCGCGGCCCGGCGTGGGGGCCCCTCCAGAGCCTGAAGAAGCCAGGCCCTGGCGGGGTCAGGTGTCCCTGTCAGCTCGCGCTGTGTCGAGCCTCTGCAGCAGGCTGCGGCAGTCCTATGATTTCTGAAAGATCAAAGTCGCTCTTTCAAGTGTGACTTGGGAGGGATGAGGACATGGAACAGAAAGCCAGGCCCTGCTGGGCGCTGCTGTGCAAACCATGCCTGGTGCTGGGCCGGGCTCTGGGGGCCTGCTGGCGGCCTTGCCCGGGGCAGTCCTTCACAGAGGAGCGGGGCCAGGGGCAGGACGCCGTGCTGCGGGGGTGACCGGCCCAGGCCTGGCGCAGGCACCTCTAAACAGGCAGCACGCGGTGCCAGAGAGCGGAGACCAGCTGCAAAGAACTCAGGGCCTTCTGGGTCAGCCTCCCTCCGAGAGGCGACAGTGGACTACAGGGGCGGGGGGAGAGCAGACGCAGACAGACAGACAGACAGACAGACAGACAGACACACACACACACACACACACGGTGACCCTTTCCTTAGCTTTCCTTGCAGACAGTCCATCCTGCTTTTGGCCGAAGGAACAAACTTTCTCCCTGAAACTGTCCACCCTCCAGGTCAGAGGGACCCAGTCTCTAAGTGTCCCAGTTACTGTATGGCTTTACAAGTGTCCCCGTGCCCAGTGACAAATCTACTCTCACCCCGTCCTCACTCCCTGCGCTAAAAGCAGGCCCTCTCTCTTCCGAAGGCCCCAACTCTGGTCTCCAAGGGCCAGAGAGGTTAAATGGTTGAATCCGGTCACAGGCACCCAGAAGAGGGGTTCCCCCGGGACACCAGCTCAGGGAGCTCTCAGGGAGGTGGGGCGTGGCTCAGCCGGTCACCCGGGTTACTCCGCGACCTCGTGTGTCTGGGCTCAGCGGGCTGTCCCCACAGGCGCTTCCAGGGTGATGGGACTACTGAGCTGCGCAGCACTGATGTCACCAGCCACGTGGGGCCACCGAGCACTTGAAACGTGGTCAGCGCACCGAGGGATGGAATTTTTTATTTTCTTTACTTTAAAGTTTGAGAATCACGTTTAGAGAGCCGTATGTGGCCGCAGGCCACTCCGCTTGGACTGCGCAGGCCGTGATCAGACCAATGCGCCCGTCTGCAGGGCCCAAAGCGGAGCACCTGTCTGAGAGGCACCCGTGGGCTCGGGGGGAGCGGGCAGAGTCTGCAGTCGGGCGCTCTGGGGGGCTGGCGTCGAGGCGACGCGGGTGCAGACTCTGACCCCCCGGCGGGCTCTCCCTCGGAGGCCAGAGAAGGCACCTCCCTGGGGGACTGTTTCGAGGCCTCATTTCCCCACCTAATGACAGGGTCTGCAGCTGAGGAGTGCCAGGTCCTCCTCTTCCCTAGAAAAATTTTTAAAAAGCTTCTTACTCCCCCACTCTGCCTGCCTGCCACTAGCCTTCATTCCTGCTGGCTCCTTTCCTTAAAAAAAAAGACGGCTTCAGGGCACCCGGTGGCTCAGGGTTGAACTTGTGACTCTGGATGGATGGCGCACCTCCTAGAAAACCCTAGAAAACCTGGGGGCTTGGGCTCATGACCCAGGAGCAGGAGAGACAACCAACGGACACAGGGAAACAGACGGCTGCATGCGTCTCCCTGCCGGCCTGCCTGCCTGCCTTCATTCCTGCCGGCTTCCTTCTTCTAAATAAACAAGTACGTAGATGAATGAACGACTGAATGAATGATTCTTGGAAAAAAATTTGGTGCCAGAAACGCATATTCATCCTTCCTGGGAGGTGTGATGCAGCAGCGGGTGAGGAGGCCTGTCTCTGTCAGAGGAAAGATCCTTGGCCTTTAAATGAAGTACAGGGATTGCAGATGCGTGTGCACATGTGTGTGTGGATGGACAGGTAGGTGGATGGGTGGACAGGTGGGTGGGTGGATGGAAGGCAGAGAAGGGGATAGATGGTGGATAGATGGGTATATGGAATAAAGAAGGAAGGAAAATTAACAGACAGGTGAATGGATGGAAAAACAACACACAATCTCTGACATTCCCAAGTCCCAGCCACATGGAACGTATCCAGAGTTTTCCCAACCAGCATCACTGGGCTTTCAGGAAGGAAGATAGTCTTTTCTGGTCAATAAGACCAGGACACAGGGGAGCCAGCCATCTGCCCTGAGGGGTTCTCAGCCTGGAGCCAGCCCCCTCCCACCCCGCCCGGGGCCAAGTCTGTCTACTCTGCGCAGGGGCCTTGAGCTGTCCGGCTGCGATTTGTCAAGCTGAAAAGGAGACGCTAAGCCCCAGAAAAAGGACATTTCCCGGGTTTCTGCAGAGGCAAACAGACGGAAACGAGGTCTTCCATGGAGGCTGTCGGGGGCTGGGAGCAGGGGGAAGATAGGCTGTGGGGCTTCCCTGCATTCCGAGCAGGGACACAGATGCAGGGGCCAGGCCGGACCGTCTCTCCTCTGCCCTGAGTCCCTCCCACCCCTCTGGCACCTCGCCCATTAATTAGGGCACCCAGTAGGCCCTCATGGGCCTCTCAACGCTCGAGGGGCGACAGCGCCCTCCTGAATCGGAGGCCACAGGGCACGGGCTCTGAGCATCTATTCAGAGCAGGGGCAGCTGGGGGACTTTATCCACATCACGCTTATGAATGAGGGGAGAATCCTAGAACCTGCACTCACACCGACGTAGGACGAGGCTCAGCACGTGGCCGCCGAACGCGCGCGCACACACACATACACACGCACACACGCACGCACACGGGAAGGCCAATCTGAAGTAGTTCCTGAGGGCCTAGGGATGGACGCTCACGGGAGAGAAGCCTGGAAGGCATGAACTCCACAGAAGGCCCAGCCGGCGGCCTGGCCAGTCCAGGCCCCCCAGCTCCCCTGGAGACCCCTGGCCTCACAGATGGGGCCTGGAACAGGGGCCATAAAGGCGCCTCCTCCAGCGAGGAGCAGATGGGGAAGCTGACCGCAGGGGCGGAGACCTGATGGCTCGAACCTGCCCGCCTGCCCCCGCCGGCCCCCCACAGGAGCCCAGGCCCTCCGCGGGGTTGGGGGGCCCTCCCCAGGCTGTCTCCGGCCTCTCCCTCTCAGCAACCTCAGGCGGGCCAGGCCTCGGGCAGCCCCTGGTGGTGCCAGCCTCCCCAAGGCCCCTCTCCTCCCTCCCTTTTCTGCAAAGAAGTCGAATTTGCGACTCTGCTGCATTAACCAGGCCGGGTAATGAATGGCGAGTGTGTGGCGAGCCGGCTTGGAGAGAGAAAGGCAGGCCAGGCGGCCCCCAGCAACCGGGCAATTTTCCAGGCGCTGCTTCCGAGCCCCTCCGTTCACCCCCTCCCGCCGGCCCTCTCGGGCTCCCCCCGCCCCCCTAAGAGAGCAGCAGCCTGCTCTGTCATCAGAACCGCATTGTTCTGGCCAGAAGAAAAAACGGGTCCAGCAGATGGCAGGTGTTATAAAAGCAGCTTGCTGTGGCCAAACCAATTATTTATCTAATTATGATTTACCACTTAACCACATGATCTTTCTGCAGAGTTGTGGGCAATTAAAACCAGGGTGACTGTGTGGATTATGCAAATGGGCTGGAGCCCAGCGAATAAAATTGGAGATTAGACATTCACACAGGCTGGAGCTGGCAGGGCACCCGGGAAGGGGACGGGCGAGGGGGCGGAGGGAGGGGTCTGGCTGTGGGAATCGCACCACCCCCGCAGGCCCCAGGCTGCCCCTGCGTGATGACATCAGCCCCAGGAGGGGAAATCAAGGCCGCTGACCTGACAGGAGGTGTGAGGTCAGCCTGGAGCAGCTTGAGTCCAAGGCCACGGGCAACTGCAGCGCCAGGAGTGGGGGTGGGAGGGGGCCTGGGCACCTCCTTTCTCGGCCCTGACTGTGGTCACTACGGCTCTCGGGGCACCGGCTGCGCCTGCGTGCTCTCCCCCGCTTCACCACCAGCTGGGGCACAGCACAGTGGCCCTGCGTGACGGCTCAGGAAACTGAGGCTTCGCCAGCCTGTGACCGCCCCCGGGAGCCAGAGGCGCTGGCCGGCTGGTGTTTCTGGCCACCGCCAGCCTGTCCCCGCTGCGGGCTGGACCAGGGGCCCAGCAATGCCACGGTGGGCTGTCCAGGGTCGCTCCCAGCTCCCAGCAGCTGTGTGACCCGCCAGGTCACTGGTGGTCTCTGGGCTGTTTGCAAACAAAGGGACTGGATCTGAACACGCTGGTCTCCTTGATGCTCGAAAAGAGGGGGTGCTGCTCATCAGTTCCAGATGTGAGCCGGATGTCTCCTAGATGACCGACCAGAGGAAGCCAGGAAGAAGGGGGCAGCCGGGGGGACGCCAGGCACTGACATTCAGAGCAGTTTCCTCTTTACTAATAAAGGTGCGAACCGCTAGAGTGTCCGGGCCAGACGTGGCTCCAGAAGCTATGGGATCAGACCTGTTAAGCCTCTGACCACCTGGGAGGTGAGGCCATCGCACCTCATGGACTGAGGCACAGAGAGGGTAAGTGGTTTGCCCAGGGCGCACAGCCGGCCGGCGCGAAGCCAGGCTTCAGTCACGCGGAACTGCACGGGTCGTGAGCGGCCCTGGAGCGAAGCTCGGACGGACGCTGCGCAGAACGCCGGCCCTAAGAGGCGCGCCGCGGGGCTCGGGCCCTAAGGGACCAGGGTTCAAGGTGCGCACGGGGAGGAAGACAACCTAGCTGGCCGCGGCGTTTGCAACGTGCGGTGTTTCCGCAGAGAAGCCCACCCTGAAAGTGTCAGCCTAAACCCGCCAGACTCGCCGGCCCTGCGGGGCAGCACGGCTCCGACGGGGAGGGCCGCGCCGACGCCTGTTGCGTCCCGTCCTCGCAGCCGTGTGCGCCCCCGGCTACCAGCTTGGGCAGAGAGATGCCCAGCTGCCAGCACTGCCAGCTTTCCTGGACAGCGCGGCGCGGAGCACGCCCTCGGGGGCGGGTCTTTGACTCCCGACGAGGCCCCAGCACCTAGAGCCTCGCGGGCTGTTCTCCCTCCGCACAGACAACGAAGAAATGCCCGAACACATCACCTTCTAGGACAGGGTGCTAACAGAAAGCGGAGCCCGAGTGCTCCTGCCCCGTCTGCCCATGGCCAGGCGCTGCCCACCAACACTCTCCAGGCTGCTGAGGCCAGCGTGTGCCTGTCTCAGTGCTCAGGGCCCAGTAGGGTGACCTTCTTCGTCCCTAAGAACACAGCCCTGGGGGCCAGGGGAGAGCACGAGCCGCTAAGCCGCTTTCCTCACCTGCTGCACCCGCTCCAGACTTTCTGATTCAGGGCCTCCAGTGCCAGAGTGTGCTAGGGGGCCGGGGCACAGAACCAGCGAGTGCGGAGAAGAAAGGTGACAATTAAACGCCCGGGATCCCCAGAAGCCTGGGGGGGCACAGTGCAGCCCACCTCGAGTCAAGGCCTCCGCAGACACGCAGGGGAAAGCAAGGACCCTCGCGGTGGGGCTTGAGGACCAGCCAGCTGCCATGGAGGTGGCGTGGGGGGCGTCTCTTCGCTGCTGGGAAAGACAGGCCGCGCTGCACCCCATCAGGCTGTGACCCGGTGCCGGTCTGGATGAAGGGTCTGTCCTGTACACTTCACTGAAGCCCCCACTGTCCCCAGGATCCTGACCCACGTCCCCTCACTGCCGACGGCGTGCAGTCGGCCCATCTGCTCCACACCAGCGTTGTCGAGCAGTCCCTCTCTCGTGGCTGGAGGGCAAAAGGGACAGCGAGCTGCTGAAGCCCAAGGCAGTGGGGTGACCAGGGCGCCAGGCCAGCCAGCCCAGAGGACAACCCAGAGGGACAGTCAGGCTCCTGCGTGCCTCCTCCATGCAGCACACACAAAGTGCTTCGTAAACACCGCTGGATCCGGTAAACAAACAGGAACGCACCCACCACCTCCAGAGTTGTCAGGAACTCAAACGCACCAGGTTCCCCGCTGGGCTTCTCTAAAGTCCTTCCAGGGAAGCCCAGGACCCGCCCACCAACACCCCAAACCCAGCAGACACCCCAACCCCGCCCACGCAGGGTCCAGGCCCCGCCCACCCAGCCAAACCCCACCCATGCTGGGCCAAGGCCCCGCCCACCAAGTCAAACCCCACCCCACGCAGGGTCCAGGCCCCACCCATCCATCCAAACCCCACCCACATAGGGTCCAGGCCCCACCCATCCAGCCAAACCCCGCCCATGCAGGGTCCAGGCCCCACCCACCCAGGGTTTCAGTCTCTTCCATGAGTGGTCTCCTACTTTGGGGGTGGGCACTGGCTCAGTTGCCCCTGCTGCTGAGAGGGGATCCTACTTGACCTAGAAGCCACCTGGTCACATGCCCCCAGGAGAGGCGCTGGCACCACCTCCCAGGCACACTCCCAACCCCGATGAGAAATCTGGGTCAATATGCTCTTTGAGCATATCCCGGAGGGAGGGAGGGGCGGTGGGCTACAGGGGGGCAGGAGGTCAGGGCAGGCAGCCTGCGGTCCTCCTCTGCCGGACAAAGGCCTGCCTCCCCAGGAGCGTGCGCCTGGCTAATAACTTGCCACCTGCCTGCGCTGATGGGAGATTTACGTGGCCTGCAGAGTCGGGAAATACAGAATTCTTCCTGGTAATACTTGTCCTAGCAAAGGTCATGGGCAGGGCCTATCAATCCTGCGAAATAAAGAAGATCCTGGTTTTGCTTGTTCTCAACGAAGGAGAAGAGCCTTTTAATCGCCTCATTTGGAGAGCCGGCTGGGGCTGTATGTCATCCGAATTACAGATTCAGCATTAATTGACCAGATGTGGGGGCTCTTTCAGGGCCCCGGAGGACCATAAAGCCGTTCCCACACTGGTAATTAGCAGACAGAGTGGCCCAGGCTGGGGCATCAGCCCCCCAAGGCCTGCAGTGGGAGGGGGGACTGCCAGGATGCTAGGGGGGCCCCAGTGGTCACCCACTGAGCCTGTGCAGTGTCCCCTCAGGTCCAGGCCCTAGGGGTCTCAGAGGGCACCCTGTAAGCAGCCAGAGGACTGATAACCTGCCGGGAGGTATGATCTGAAATCAGCTGGAGGGGCACATCTCCCGGGACCCCACCTGCCCCCAGCCTCGCGGTGCAGTCCTCAGGCTGGCCCGGTGCTGCCCCCCTGACGGGGGATGAGCAAAGTGCAGGGCATTGGGCAGTGAGCTGAAGCTGGAAAGGACACCACCTCTTGACACCAAAGGGGTGGGTGCACCCCATGAACCCCACCAGCAGGAAAGGGGGAGGAGAGGGAGGGGATGGCACCCTCTGTAGAGCCAGGAGGCCACAGGTGACAGAGATGGAGTGTCACCGCAGATGGCATTAGCGTTTCCAGTGGCTCCAGCAAGGCCAGAGACCGGAGCAGGGTCCCAGGGCTGCCATCCCTGCAAAGCCTCAACACTCCAGCTGCCCAGACCCGGGAGGGGGCCCAAGGAGAGCCCAGGAAGGCGGGGGCGTGGGAGATGGGGGCCCGCAGTGCAGAGCACCAGCCCCTAGTCCCGTTCCGGGAACAGCCCGCAGGCGCTGCTCGCCCCTGAGAAAGCCTGCCTGGGCTCCCCAACCCGCCTCCGCCACAAGGGCCTGACCTGAGCCCCCCAGTGCCCCCAGGTGCACACCTGTTCCACCTGGGCTGAGGGTGGGGTACGCACCGGCTGTCTCCAGGCCCAGGGCAGGTGCGTCCACGGCCCCCCGCCTCCCCCTGGAGCCTGACCGCCCGGAGCCCTGCATGCCCACGGCCGCGCCATCTACTCTGCTGTGATGCAGTTTATGAACGTGCAGATGGCGTGGCCAGGGCCAGGGGGAAGGTTCTACCTTGGGATAAGAAATTAACACTGGCAAATAGCAAATTTACTGCATGTATTTTCATTTTCCTAATACCAGCACCATCTGCTAGCAATTGGGGCTCCACGTCGCGGCTTTCCCCCTTTATTTCTCCCGTCCATGCTGTTTTATTTATTTTTTTCATTTTCTGTAGCCTGGCCCTCCAGACGCCCCCGGAATGGGGGTCTAACCATCACACACGCGTCCGGGCTGTGACCGCAGCCTGCGTTCTCCTGGCCGGGCCATCCCGATTTCCGTCTCCTCCAGGCTGTAAGTAAGAGGTGGAGGTGCGCCCCAGTTCCATGCCGCGGAGGGGTGTCTTGAACCCAGTAAGAAAGAACCCACACTCTGAACCGAGGGCGTCAAAGACACAGGCCCTGGGTGCGCATGTCTCCCTTGCTGCTGACTGGACACGTCTAAAGTGAAAGACAGCTACTGCGTGTTCCGCACTGAGACCCCTGCAGCGGTGAGGGCAGCAGACCGGGGCCCGGGGCCCGGGCGACTCGGCTGCACAGACGAGGCTCTGGAGCTGCGGGAGAAGCTTCCCTCTGCACCTGGGTGTGCGGCAGGGTTGGGCCTGCTGGTCCCCGGGGGTGTGCCACGTGCCGGCCCCTGGAGCAAGGCAGGGGCCCGACCGTGGGGCCGCGTGGGAGCTGTGGGCAGGCTGGGGGAGCTGCGGAGACAGCCTGGCGGGGGACAGCGGGCGTGGCCTGGCTCCCGGCAGGGGGAGCGCATCGGGGTGCTGGAGCGTGTACTCAAGGGCTGGCTGGCGGAGGAGCCAGACTGGAGGAGGAGGCAGCGAGGGCCTGGGGGGGAAGCAAGTGAGCCCCAGCCCAGGGTGTCGCCGCGGTGGAGAGGTGGTCCCAGGTGTTCTAGGCGGAAACGGGTCCTCCCATTCCTTCCGAAAGCCCCAACCCTTGGGACCTCAGGGTGTGATCTCACTGGGAAAGGCGTCGTCACAGAGGCCATTAGTGAAGAGGAGGCCAGTCTGCAGCAGGGTGCGCCCTCGTAAGAGGACTGGCATCCTTGTAAAAAGGGGAAACATGGAGAGGGCGGACATGAGAGGAGAAAGAGGTCCGGCCGGCTCCCTCCCAGCACCTGGGATCTGGACCTCGGGCCTCCAGGAGCGGGACAGTGCTGTTAGGCCCCCGGTGGGGAGTCCTTTCTTGGACAACTGACGCGAAACAGGTTACCAACTTGGGAAGCCTGCTTCCTCGTGTGTAAAATGGGAACCCCGACTGGTGACTGCCTTCGCATCACTGAAGGGGATTTCGCACTGACCAGGGTGACCTGCGGCTCCGGCGGCTTCACGGCAAATCCGGTAAAGCCCTGCCTCCCGCCAGCGCGTGGATTGTCCGATTCCTGATTTTACAAGCCAGGGAACGGAGGCACAGAGAAGTCAGGTAATTGGCAGCAGGTCACACAGCACGTGGCAGAGCGGACGGGAACCGGGGCAGGCCGGCCGTGCTCCTCGGTGTGACCCCCGTCACACCCTAAGCAAGAAGAGTCTCGGCTCGGCGCCCAGCTTGGAAGCCCCCAGGAAGGACGGCTGCCCGCGTCGGCTGTATAAAGAAGGTCCCGCGGGGGCAGGCTGCTGGTCCCCGGCCACAGACCGCAGTGGTGACAGGACAGGGCTCACCCGGGCTGAGACGGGGCAGGAAGCGCTCCTCCCTGCCCGCCCCAGACGAGAGACAGCCGGACAGAACATCACCCTGGGCTACAAGCTGGCAAAACAAGGGTCTGGAGGAGAAACTCGGCAACACGGGCTGGGGGGAGAGAGCCCTGTCTTCTTGTCACCCCAGAGGTGTCCCCTGGTGCAGGCCCCCAGCTCCAGCCTGCAATCTCAGATACCCCGAGACGCCCGCCCGGAGGGACACCAAAAGCCCTGGGCCCAGCAGGTCCTTTCGGGACCCACAGCGGCAGGACTGGCCCCAGGCTCCCCACAGGCCTCTGGTGTCTGCGGCCCTTGGGGACCAACAGGCAGCGGCCGCTGGACTCCAGGATGCCCGCGCCACACGCGTGGCCGGCCGAGCTGCAGAGGCTGGCGCCTGGGGGCCGAGCACGTCGCCGTCCCTCCTCCCGGCAGCTCCCCAGACGACAGCAGGTGGAGGCGACAGCTCTGGAGGCAACGGCTCACAGTCCATCACGCCTTTTCCCCACCTTTCAAGAAACGCCTGGCAGCTTTCCTTTCCCATCAGCGAAGGAGAGGCGAGGAGCCGGCCCCACACGACACGACGGGGTCTGGCCAAGGCGCAGCAGAGCGTCCACCCTGCCCTGGTCCAGCCCGGGGTGGGTCTGTCAGAGGTGACAGCGGGTCCCCAGGGGTGTCTGGAGGGCGCTGGCTGGGGGCCGGCCATGCGTGGGGGTTCCCAGCAGCCTCCCCCCCTCCCCGCCCCACCTGGTGCCTGCTCTCTTCCCACAGCCCCGCCCAGCCAGCACTGCGCCCCCTCCACCAAGTTCCCAGCCAGAGGGAAGCCAGAGTGTGAGACTGGAGGGTAAAATTTGATTTGAAAGAATTTTATTGCTCAGCCCAATGATGGCTTTAAATATTAAAAAGGCATAAAACGGAGGGGAACGGAAAAGCAGCACCAAGTACCAGCCTCAGATGGCTTTCGCCAGACACGCTGGCATCTGAGAAGGGATGACGCGGGCTGGGAGAGAGAGAGGCTGCGGGGCGGGGACTGCTCTGCCCCCCACCCCGCTGCTCGCAGACGCTTTCAAAGCAGCATCCTGGATCTCCCAAACCTTACCCGGAGACAGGTAATACATTCATTATTGATGGATCAGTACCCGGAGAGTGTAAATTACTGAAACAAACACGGCATAATTAGGGCATTAGAGGGAGCGTGGAGGGAGGTAGGGTAAGCCACGCTTGGCTGTGGCTTTCATCTCCGCAGGTGTTCATCTTGCCGCAGCCAGCATCCCAGCCTGCTTACCATATGCACATCCCGGCTAGCCAGTTCTCAGCTGGGAGGCCCACCGGGGACTCCCTCCCGCCCAGAGAGAGGGTCGCCGGGGCCCAGAGCAGCCAGGCGCCCTGGGGCAGCACCAGCAGAGGGAGAAAGAGGGGTCCCGGCCGGCGCCCGCGCGCACATCCCTGCAGGGACGGGACGCGCGCACGCGCACACGCGCACACGCACAAAGACCGGAGGCCAGTCTGCCGGCTGTGCAGCTGGCGAGCCAGCCGTCCCCATGCGTGCCCTCAGGATTTCATGACAAGAATGAAACTGATCAGGCAGCCTCCAGTTCCATAATTAGGGCCAATTGAAGGAGACAAAGAAATCTATGGAGATCACAGTGGGAAGTGGTAGTGATGAACGCTGGCTTTGAAACAGCATTTTGTATTCACTG
Source organism: Solenodon paradoxus (assembly GCA_004363575.1). Taxonomy (NCBI): domain Eukaryota; kingdom Metazoa; phylum Chordata; class Mammalia; order Eulipotyphla; family Solenodontidae; genus Solenodon; species Solenodon paradoxus. The sequence goes on along the minus strand of RJWH01004934.1, from coordinate 49,222 downwards.
GACCATCACCGTCTTCACATAAAAGCCGCCTGCTCCTTTCTCTCCCCCTGTCCCCGGGGGCAGAGGCCGGAGGCTCGACAGCCCCTCCCCAGTTGCCTTTCGGGGCCAGGCCTCGTTCCAGTGGCCGGGGAGGACGGGGAGGACGGGGAGGACGACGGGGAGGACGCAGGGGTCAGGCTCCTTGGGGTCTTCTGCCTTCTGCAGGCGGAAAGGACAAAGGGCAGGTGTGCACAGCTCACGGTCCCCCAGGTGCCTCTGAATTAGCCGGGGCAGGTGACTCACTGCTTGGGGGCTGGACCGGGCGTGAGTGCGTGTGAATGTGCCTGCAGGCCTGACCGCAGGTCGGGGGCCCTGGTGGCAGGGAACCTTGGATTCCGAGGCGCCCACAGACGCCTTCTTGATCTTGCTGTACTTTCTACAAAGTCAGGCCAGGAAAATGGCCCCGGGCCCAGAATCGGAGGCCGTGGCTCTGGGGACCCCGTCGGCGAAGCGTGAGACCAGGGGGTGCTGGCAGGAGCCGAGCCCGCAGGCTCGTGCAGACAGGGCTGCCTGAGCTGGGCACCCACCATCACTGGTGGGGCTTCTGGAAGGACCCGCCCCGGGGACAGTCTCCCAGTCACCTCTGTCGCGGGGGCTCGGGGGCCGGGGTGTCAACGCCCGCGCCCGCCTGGCCTGCCGTCCTCTAGAGCTCCGCCTGGACACCCAGCCCCTCGGCCTCCAGAAGGTGGCCCCGGACCGGACAGCGGGGTGCCCGCCGGCGAAGAGCGTGCCCGCCTGGCATCTCCCCCCAGATACCACCGACTGCTCACACGTGAGTGTGAGCCTCCCTCCTCAGGCCCGCAGTAATCCTCCGACTTTACAGCAAATTATTAAAACTCACTTATATTTAATCTGCCTTCTGGAATTAATTGAATTTTTACACTCAGCAAATGCCACAGTTTGTGCCGCCTCCGATCGCTGGCTCGGAACAGCTAAATGACAAGACGGCCGACCAACCGCGGGCCTGCAGTGGGCTCCGGGGAAACAGCCGTGGAGGCGGAGGGGCTGCGGGAAGGCCTCCCACCTCCTCGCCCAGGGTCTGCAGAGCCACCTACCCGAGGGAGGCCGGGCTCCGTGTCCCTGGGCCCGTCCCAGGCGGCACCGAGCCCCAGAAGGTCCCCAGAGACAGGAGCAATCCAGGATGACCCTTCCCTCACATGGGGGTCCCCTCGGACTCGGGGCTCAAGGAAGCTTCAGCCTCTCGCAACTGAGCGAGCCGGGGCGGCCGCGCCGGAGCTCCCAGAAACGCATCTCCTTCCTACACAGGACTCCCCACGGCCCCGCGCACGGGCCTTCCGACCCCCCTGGGCCCCGCCAGCCCCCACGTGGAGTTCCAGCCCCACGCGCCGGGCTCTGGGGTCACGCTGGATCCTGGCAAGCTCCCTTCTTGCAGAGACACATTAATCCGGGGGTGCTGACGCCTCCGGGAAGGGGCACTGTTTGCAGAGCCCTGTGTAGGGTGCCAAGTGTCTCCTGCGCCTGCCAGGTTCAGAGATGCAAGTGCGATGACACCAGGGCTCCTGTGTGTCTGCACCACCCGCTCCCGTGGCCGGGCCTCGCCTGCCAGCGCAGGGCCCCCACAGACCCCCCGGGCGATCTGCACTGGAGCATCTGCACCCCAAATCTGCTGATTCTCCAGCTGGCCGGGGGCTTTGAAAAAGGCAGATCCCGGGCCCCCCAGTCCCCCTGAATTGAACCTCCTGGGCAGTAGGGGACCTGGAAGGGGGTCCATCCCCCTCCTACAGGTAGGAAAGCACGGGGAACAGACAAGAGGTCAGAGGTGAGGCTAGAGGTAAGGCCAGGCTAAATTGCGACTGGATGGCCAAGTTACCTGACCAGGCCTGTCCCTGGTCCCACATGCTCACGTGCCTGCAGTCCGAGAGCAAAGACCCTACAGGTAGGTTCCCCTGCAGCTTCCTCAGGCCCCTGCCTCTCAGAGGCACAGAAACGGGAGTGGCCCCTCCAACTCCGCCTTCCCCAGCACCCCAAGTCCTAACCTCCAAACCCCCTCAAGGTGGGTCCTGGCCTCTGCGTGTCCCTGTCCCATCCAGACTGAGCAGTCTGAGCCGGGCCTCCCCATCCCGCAGCCTGCGGGGTCCAGCCCCGGGCTTGGCCAGCTCCCAGGACACCAGCCCAGGTCTGGTCACGGCGGGACTGGTGTCTGCTCCCCTTTTCCTTATCATGACACACTGAGCCCTGGACCCCAGCAACCTCGGAGTCTTCGCTGAGGTGCCAACCTCGCTGGGTGTCGGAGCTTCACCGGCTTGTGACTCCCAGGGCCGGTCCTGGGTCCGGCTCTGCAGTCAGATCTGCACCCCTCACCCCTACACCGCCGGGCAGAATGAGGACACGACCCAGGGTTATGTCACGGCCGGGCCTGGGGACGGTCTTAGTTGGCTGGGGCAACCAGAATAAAACGCCACGGACCACGAATGGGGCTTCAACAACAGATTTGCACTTTCTCACGTTTTTGGCAATGGGGTGTCCAGACCAAACTGCTGGCAGGGCAGGTGTGAGGGCCCCCGATGGTGTACAGACAGCTATCTTCCGCTGTGCCTCGTTCCACTGGCACGGGATCGCCTGAGTGCCCACAGCTCCTCCTGGCTTCCCGCACCTTGCAGGAACTCAGCGAACTCCCAGCTTTTTGGGCTTTTTGAGCTGGGCCTGGACGTTAACCTAGGAGCCGGCCCAGTGCTAGCCACAGGGCCTTTGCACTGCTCTCTCCTGCATAGCTAACTCCCTCACCCTCCTGAAGGCTCCTATGCAAAGAGGCTTTCCCTGCCAGCCTATCAAACCCCCAACCCTGGCACCTCGGGCTTTCCTCCCTCCTGGGCGGCTGTCTTTCCCATGGAATGCAAACACGGGAGAATCTCGTTTATCTTGTCCGCTGTCTACCTCCCCAAGAGTAAGTCAGGAAGCAGATCCCCAGAGCCCAGCATGTAGTAAAAGCTCCATAAATGTTTGCCGCCCACCTGGGATGAGTCCACCGGGCCTGGATGATCTTTCAGAGCAGGCTGGGACCCAGATGGCCTGGTCCAGACCTCAGAGGAACCTCTACCAGGCTCCCTGGGCAAGCAGGTGGCCTGGTCTCTGTCCCGGGTGAGGAATGGGGCCCTGAGGGGCTGGGGAAATCCCCCCATCATAGCAGGGCCCAGTCAGACCCACAGAGCCCCAAAGCCAGGACATGCCACTGGGACCCGCGGCCCAGCCCACAGCCAGTCCAGGCTCACAGCTGACAGGGGCTGCCCAGCAACGGGGCAGCGGGATTATCATACATTAAGACATAATTACTCCGCGGAAATTTACAATACAAAGCACCCTTCCCAACAAGTTGGCTGCAGAAGGATTCTGGGGACACAAAGCCGCAGTGTCTGTGACTCCCCCCGTGCCCAGCTGGCCCCAGCCAGAATTTCAAAAGAAACGGGTGGGTTGGATTTTGCAGAAGTTCCTTCCACCCCAAGGCAGAAGCCCCGCCCCAGGGGAGGGCCCTCTCTGGCCTCGCCCCTGCCCTCCGGAAGTTCCCCAAACCCAGAACCTGTTTCCCACACAAGCCCCCTCCCTGCGACTGCCCAGGCCCCTGGGTAGAGACCCTGGAACCCCAGCCACAAACTGGCCGTGACCAGCAGGGAGGCAAGCGCCACCTCCCGGGAATTTATTGAGAGCCCGGCCTACCCGCCTGCCTTTGTGCCATGACGCAGCCTGAGCAGACCAGGCAGCTGGCGCCCTGTTCTGGCACAGCCCACAGTCTGGCTGGGGGACAGACAATAAAATATTCGTAAAACCCCTGTTAGGTGTGCAAAGCATGCTCGCATCAGTGAGCAGCCACGTGTGCAAAGGGCCTGCGGTGGAGCACAGCAGGGCTTTGGCCAACACTGGCTCTGACCCTAAAGAGGGTTCAGGGCAGGGCAGCGGGCTCTGGCTTCAGGGACCACTTTCCAGCCCTGCGCCCCGGGACAGGTCTGTTGGCCCCTCGAGCCTCTGTTCTCTGCTGCGAAAGGTAAAGAGAACTAAGCAGCGGGAGGCTGGCACACACGGAGCGGCGCTGGGAGAAAGCCTCAGAGGCCCCGTCCATGAAATGGGCACCAGCCCGGGGCCAACGTTCCCCTGGCCCAGAGTCCCTGACCACTTGCCTCCACCTGTCCTGAGCTGCAGTGTCGTCGGCACCAGGAAGGCAAAGGCAGAAAGAAGGCTGATGAGGGTTATCACCCTCCTGCCACAGAGCCCAGGGCCGGGGAAGCAGCTGGCAGCCCACCGTCCCAGGTGCCAGCACTGCATCTGGGGCTGCTCCGTCCTGAGGGGCCCCTGCTAATCACCGCCAGGACTGGGGCTCCTGGAAAACAAAGGCCGCAGCCTCCTGAGGCCAGGTGGCTGACAGCTAAGACAGGCTCAGAGAGGGGAGGCGATGGCCTGCCACCACACAGCTGGCGGTGTGACCGCCATGGTCGCTGCCACGCCCGGCTGGCCCTGGTCCAGGTGCCTGCTCTACAGAGGGACCGAACGGCGGCCTTCCCGCCAGCAGGAGCCACAGCTCAAGCTCAGCAGAGAATCAGGGCGCCGGAGGCCGGGGGCCGGGGCAGAGGCGACCTGGAGTCCAGGCCTTTGACTGCTCTGCTGGCGTCAGGGGCCCCACCGTCTCCCCCGCAGGCCAGGGCAGAGGCAGAAAGGGACCCCAGTCCTAAGCCAGAGGCAGTGCTGGGGGGCTGGGTGTTGAACTCCGGGGCCATGGGACCTGTCGGACCTGAGAGGCAAGGGTTGCTCCTCTGTCCCGGCATTGCCCTGTGGGCCGTCCCGTCCTCGCGGAACATGCCTGGGAGGACGAGGCCCTGGGCTGCCCTGGACAGAACCTCAGGGAAGGCTGCGGATGTTCCCAGTTAGATTTCTGGGCGGCCGGCCCTGAGGTGGGGCGTGTCACCTCCAGAAACTCGGCCTGACACAGATGGTGACAATGGAGGGCCACAATAAAGTCCCCACGGGGCCTGCAGGCAGGCAGAGGCCTCACCCTTTTGTATCTGATGAGAGAACAGGGCGCCCTGGTGCAGTGCCAGAAGCTGGGTCCACTGCCTCCAGCCAGCGCAGGCGTCCATCCCCGGACCTGGGTTTGTGTCCAGGGTCCGGGAAACAACCAAGATGAACAATTAAATGGAGATTAAAAATAAAATGTTTCTTCCTCTCTCTTCCTGCCTGCCTACTCACCTTCATTCCTGCCTGTACCTCTCCTAAAAATAATAATAATAATAATAATAATAATAATAGTAAAGAGAGGAAAGAAGAGAAAGAAGGAAGAACAGGGAGGGAGGGAGGCAGGGAGGGAAGAGGGAGGGCCGGGGGCCGGGGGAGGAAGGAAGGAGTCGGGAAGGCTGGTTCCTAGAAACCAGGGTCCAGGGGGACTTTTCTCTGGGAGGGGGTGGAAGAGTCCCAGGGACCCGCTGAAGGAGGACTCAGAAGTCAGCTCTGGGACACAGCTCCCCAGCCTGCTCAGCCACAGGCAGTCACAGAACAGGGGTCCCCAAGGCGGGGGCGCACCTGGTGTCTGCTGGCTTTTCAAAGGCAGCCTCACCTCTGCGCTCATTTTCACTCAAAGTCCTTTTTACAAAGAAGCACTCTTTCCTCTTCCCTCCAGTAAAACCCACTTATTTTCAAGTTCCAGCGACATCTGAGCCCACATCCCTTCACACCCTGGAATCTGAGTGACTAAGGGGTCTTTAGAGATATTGCATATTAAGGACGCGCCATAAAAATAAATTGCATTGTAAAAGGGGCCTCTTAACAGACACCCTTCGCTCTAGGGTTAAATGTCTAATTTCATACTATTACCCACAGCGCCAGCACACACATCAAAGGGCAGCTGGGCTCCTGCCTGGCACCGAGCAGGTTAACCGGCTGGCGGGGGCCCAGCCTCTTCAGGTTACGCCCCCTCCCCTTGGCTTCAATACCCGAGATTGGTGGGGACCCAGGGCTCTGGAGACAGATGTCAGACACATGAAAAACAGGAAGAAAACACACACACACACAACGAGGCAAGTAGCAAATGCCAAAATATCATGAAAATTCAAACAGCGAAAACAAATATAACCATAAAAAGACTGGAATCCTAGAAAAGCGATCTCTGCAATTAAGCAGTTTTCTGCTATATAGTGATAATCACCTAATTATACTATTAATGAGAGCTCAACCTGCCTTGAAATAAAAGGACATTCTTCCATAACGGGGTGCCAGCTGCTAGTTACAGATGTCAAACATCTTTAAAGCATTATTATTAAGGGGAAAAGATAACCTATAAAATGAATACATCCATATTTCCCCCCCTCCAAGAGGCAAAAATAAAATCGACCAAGCTTCTTTGGGGGCCAAGTGACAGCGGAAAGCTCGGCCAGGAGACAGAGGCCGGCGGCCTCGGGTGTGTGTCGCGCATCCACGCCTCCCGGTGGCACAGCCTCTGGAACAGGGATGTTTTTGCTGGACTCCCCTGGCGAGGCCGCGGGGCTGCTGCTTGGCCGGGTGCTGGTGGCGGCACTTGGCTGTGCCGGCTCTGGGAGGACGAGGCCAGCGTTTCTTCAACCGTGTGTGCCTTTGACATTCGGCAGCGCTGAGGTGCAATAAATATCCAACTTTGTCTTCTGACAATAGGCAGCCACATTTAATTAACTGGAGCGTAAAGGGCTGGGAGCAGGGGAGGGCCAGGGGAGGGCCAGGGCGCCGCCGCAGAGCCGGGGATTAACCTTTTAAGCAGGCTGCTGACAAGCACGGGCCTTGTCAGGGGGGTGCGGGGACCAGCTGCATACATCTAGAGTCAGGGTGCTGCCCCCTCGCCTCCAGACAGCGGATCCCCAGAACCTCTCAGGCTGCCCGGAGGGAGGCGTGGCTGAGGAAGAACCCTCAGGGTCACCCAGGGGCCTGCCCTCCAGGAAGCATGGAGAGAAAGCACCTGCCTGGCAGCAGAGAGACGCACGTCCCCAAACCTGTCCCCAGGGCTCCTGGCACACGCGAGGTGACCCTTAGAGGCAGGCAGAGGTGCTTTTAGGGTCTCTTCCCTGAGGTTCCTCCGCCAGCCTGACCCCGGGCCCTATCAGGCGGAGAAAGGGCAGCTGGGTCGAGGTCAGCAGCAGCTGACCGGTGGGGATTAAGCCTCTGGCTTTAATGGGATGGAGAGGCTGTGTCACAGGGCAGAGGAGGGCTTCGGGAGAGCTGAAAGGCACAGGCACTGTCTGGAGGCGCACTCCCAGCTGGGCTTGAACTTGCTGTGTGACCCCGGGACAGTCACTTTCCCTCTCTGGGCTGCAGCTGGATCAAGGAGCCGGGCTCTCACTGCGGCATGAGAATGCATCCTGGAGTCAGTTTTCCAGCTTACAATGTCCACGGCCAGCCCTTAACAGCTTCCTTTCTCTCTCACAAGGGCGCGGGTCAAGCCAGCGCTGCACCAGTTGGAGTCGTTCCAAGGAAAACTCAGGCTCGGGGCCACCCGTCCGAGCAGACGGGGCGTCCCCCTGCCAGCCACTCCTGGCCTATGAGTTCCCTCCCACAGGGGAGGGCAGAGGTCACCGTATGTCCAGCCTTCCTCCCTGTTCTCTGGAACTCGACTTTGCAGAAACGCCTCCCGAGTTCTCGGGAAGGTCCCCAGAAAGACACGGAGCTCACTCACACACAATGAGCCCATTCTGAGCACGGGGGCCGAGGAGGAGGCGCTTCCCGGACTGAGGCGGCAGGGGTGACAGCACTGGTGGTTATTAATAGTCAACCGGTCGCCGCTTAGCTCCTGAGTGTTTCTAATTCAGGGTGTCACCTGATACAACAACCTGCAAGTGTGGCTCCATTTCACAGTTGGGACAACTGAGGCTCAGGGCAGCAGTCAAAAGGCAAAACAGAGAGTGACCTCCTGACCCAGGCGTTCTGCCCCAGGGTGTCCACCCAAGAGAAGAAACACGCACACACCTCCACCCCAGCACTTGCACACAAATGCTTGCTGCTGTGCTCCAGCATTGCCCCAGGGTGGCAACGGGCGCTGGTGGCTCAGGCGTTCGGTCTCATGGTCCACGCCCCCCCCCACCCCAGCCCCGTCCCGCCTGGGCTAGAGACCCAGTGAGGGGAACCACCCATGGGAACTAACTAAACAAAATGCTGCTGTCTCCTCTCTGGCCACCTGCTGGTCTTCATTCCTGCCTGCTTCCTTCCTCGAAAAGACATAAACTTTCAAAGAAAGAACGTTCTGGAGGGTGGCCGCACAGCCGCGAATGCGTCTGAACCTGTGAATCAGCACATCCTGGACTCACCGTACGTGAATCACGCCGCAGCTCAAGACCTATAGAACGAGGACTCGGTGTGAAGGGCTGGCCAGCGCCGGGGGCGGCCGGGGGCGGCCGGGGACGGTCCGCGGAGGCCGGCGCACGGAGGCCCTGACCGCCTCTGGAACCAGCAAGTCGGGGTTCTGACGCTGACGCCACGCCTTCCTGGCGTGGGGCCCAGGGCGAGGCACATCGCCTCCCTGTGCCTGTTTCATCCTCTGCCATCGGGGATCACGGCGTGGGCAGCCCCCACGTCGACACCTCGCCCGGGAGGCACCCCATCAGCTGGCCGCACCGCGCCCGGGATCCCGACTCTCAACGCAGACCTGCCCTTCACAGGCCCGGTGTCCCCACGGGCAGGCCGCTGTCCCCTCCCACGAGGGGCCCTGGCTTCCTCCTGTCCACAGCGGCCACAGCGGGCCGTCCTTCAGGCCTCACGACCGTCCCCGAGAGCCCCGGCAGACACGCACGCCCTGGGTCACCTCCCGCACCGGAAGGTGTCACCGAGGGCTGGGGACACTGAGGGCATCGCTAGGGCAACAGCGGGTTCTAGAGGCGTCTCTCGGCATCGCTGTGCCCGACGTGGCGCGTCACTGCTTTGGCCCTGTCCCCTGGGCCTCCAGGGCCCAGAAGAAGGGAAGTGTGAGCACGTGAGAGGGGGAGAGGGGTCGGGAGGCCTGCAGAGAGACCCCACCTCAGGAGACCGCAGACACACAACAGATGACTAGTTACCTCCCGGGGTCCCAGGTTCTCCGCGGGGTCGGGACGAACAAAGAAAAAAATACGGAAATATGTACGTATGGGAAAAACGATCGCTAGCACCCCAGGTGCACCTGGCCCCCGGACCCAACTCCGCCTGAGAGCGGCGGCCTTCCTTCATCCAGCGGCCACGTGGCGCAACGTCCTCTCCCCAGCTCGCATCCCCAGGTCTCCAGGCTCCGCCACCTGTCTCGGGACCACGTCCCTATCACTCACGGCCCCTCTCTGGCCCTGTCCCCTCACCTGCCACCACCGGCCAGGCCTCCCTGGGCGCCCTCATGCCCGTCTCCCTCTCTGGGTGGTGTCCTGGGACCCAACCCTCCCTTCAGTCCTCACAGTAACTGTCACCAGCCTGGCAAGATCCTGCTTGCAGGCCCCAGGGGACCCAGACGCCCAAAGACCCCGCTGGACTCTGAGAGGGCCTCTCCCGTGGAGACCCAACCTGTCCCGGGTCCGTGCTGCTGCCCCACTGGGCCCCCCGCCCAGCCCAGCCCTGCCCCAGGGGACGCGCTCTCCTGCCAAGATGGTGGCCGCCAGCCCCACGTGGTGACTGGCCAGTGGACGTGAGGAAGCGGAGCTGAGATTCTGCTCATTTCTGTGAACCGAAGGTCACGTTTTGGTGATCCCAGGGGACGGGCTGACGCCAAGCAGGGCTCTGGACCAGCCACCTGGATCTTGGGAAGATGCAGGGCTCCAGGAAGGAAGCCCACCTGGACCCTGACTCAGGACCCTTCCAGGTCCCCTCCAGGCCATCAAGTGGAGGAACCCTGTGTCTCCTTCCTGTCCCCCTTTCGAAACCCGCCCCTCCCCCACCCTCTCTTTCCATCGCTCTCTGAGAAGATGGATGCGAGGGGAGCATCATTTCACAATGCGTGCAAATCAAATCATCATGCTGAATGCTTGAGCCGCCTGCAGTGACGGAGGCCAATTCTTTCTCAACGCAACTGGGAAAGCCCACTGCCCTCTCGCATCTGCCACCAGCACACCGCCTGCAGAAAGCCCTCTCGGATTGCTCCATCCCGGGAGCCCCTGGAGTGTGCCGCCTGTCGGAGGCCCAGAGCAACTCAGTGTCCACTCCTGGCCCAGCCCCTGCTCCCTTGGGCGGCAGGGACAGCCTTCCAGGCACGACCTGTGACTTACTTTCAATCCTCCCTGCCCCTCCCGGACCTGGCATCCGGCCCTCACAAGAAGCCAACGACTCTTTCCAAACCAGGGCAAGGAGAACAAAGCTGGTTGCAGGCTATTTGCTTGACTGCTCCCTCCACTGGCTCGTCCCACTGGTCCGGCTGCCGGCTGCCTCTCTCCAGCCAGCACCTGGGAGGTGACAGCGCTCTGAGTCATGAACCCCAGGCTGTGAAGCCAGGCAGGTGGAGCTCTTGGTTTCAGTACCCGGAGAAAACCCTGCACGCGTCTCATGCCGCTCTCCGCAGGCTGGTCGGAGTGAGGTGGCTGTGCCACACGGCGCTGGCCCCTGTCCAGGAGCCCGCCAGCAGGCCGCCCGGGGACCCGAGGCCCGAGCAGCACCCTCTGCAGAGGCAGGTCCAGGCCAAGAGTTCCAGCCCACAAGCACGCCTGGCAGCCCCGTGGATCTGGGCGCAGAGGAGCACCCCGGATGCCAAGGCCCGGAAGGCGACACCAGCCTGGCGCCAAGGCCATGCAGAACGCCCCCTCCGCCACGCTGAAGGCCGAAGGCCTCCGGACCACCTGTGCGCCTGGGACCCCGGCTGGTGACGCTGAATCCCTGCCGGTCGCTGTCTGCCCCAGAGCCATTTCTCTGAAACACTTGTGTCCAGGAGCCATTTCTCTGAAACATTTGTGTCCAGGAGCCATTTCTCTGAAACACTTGTGTCCAGGGGCCATTTCTCTGAAACACTTGTGTCCAGGGGCCGCCGGGTCAGCCTGAGAACCCAGGGCCATGGTTTCTCTCTCGGCTCTCACCCTGGAGGCCACCAGAAACCTCGATTTTCGGTATCACCTCCCGTGCCAGGTGGGGCATCGAAACCCCGGCCTCTGCACTGGGGCTCTGCCAGGAAGCAGCCCCAGCCTACGCGAGGGCGTCCCAGGGGCCACCGCACACACAGACCGGGCCAGGCTGGAGGCAGCAGCTGGCCCCGAGGGACTGCTAAGCCCACACGGGGACGTCGTCCCCTGAACCAAAGTCACTGGTTCCTAAGAAGCAGGGGAAGCACATCGACAGGAGACTGCAGCCCCCAGAGATGCCTCCCGGCCCGGGGGAGCCGACCCGGGGGCGCCTGTCCCAGCAGGAAGTATGACCACGATGACAACCACCCCAACGAGAATGCCACCGGCAGCTGCCTGCGCACACAGCCTGCTGCGCTCCTCCGGCGCCCTGCTAAGCACTTGAAAGGCACAAGCCCTTTCAGTTCTCACAGCCCGCTGGGAAAGACTGCCCCGCGCGTCTCAACGCAAGTAAACTGAGGCAGCGAGCGAGGATGTCGCCAGGCCCAGGTTGCACTCAAGGAGTAAATGGCAGAGCCAAGAGTCACCCCCGACCGCCTGGCTTCACCCCTGAGCCCCTGGGTTCAACCCCCACGCTGTGCTCCCCCCCGGGGAGCCCAGGGAGGGTTTCTGACTTCGGAACCCAGCACCCTGGGCGGGGAGCGAGCGGTCTGGGGGCCGTGGGGAGGAAGGGAAGGCCAGGCTGGCAGGACAGGCCCTCTCCTGCTAGGAAGCGGGCTTTGCGAAGGAGAAGAGGACCGGCCGGCCCGCGATGTCCCATGCGGGTGTTTCTCAGTCACACGAACCACGACCCGATCCCAGAACCCTGCGAGTCCACTGATGGGGACCCTCGTCCCTGTGGGGTCCCAGCACTGCTGAGAGCAGAGGCGTTTCCATTTTTGGCCACGGAGCTGGCGGGCGGCGTGGGGGTCAGCGCCCTCTGGCCCACGCAGCCTCCCCCAACCAGTGCCAGCCGGGGCCTCACCACACCTGTGCCAACGAGCTGAGCCATCGGCCCGATCTCCGCACGGAGAAGCTGAGGGGGAGCGAAAGGTTCCCCAAGGGCTTGCTCCCTGGTAACGCGCCCTTATCTGGGTCACAGGTCTGGCTGGCAGAATAGCCACCGACCAACCCGTGTGTGGGAGTCACCGAGGAATATTCAGAAGTCTACACACGTTCATTTCAGGCCCAAATTAATAATTTACGGCGGAGTTTCATAAAAATCAGGCATAGCTCATTAGCGGCTCCCCAAAAGGCACGTGGGTCTCCCCCCCGATCCTGGAGCGGGTGGATCGTTCTCCTGTGACAGTGGCAGTGCCCGTCCGGTGAATGACACCTCTATTTGCACAGGGCTGGGGCACCGGCACCGTGACCGCAGCTCCTCTGGCACCTCCCAGGTCCTTTGGGAGCTGCCCCTGGTGAAGGAACGGCTGCACTGCCCTGGGAACGGAGATGGCCTGTGGGTGGTGTGGTCTTCCAGGGTCGCATCTCCCACCCTGCACGCTCCGGGAGCGTAGAGCTGGGGCCCGGCCAAGGGCAGGGCTGCCTGTCCTCCCACTGGGCCTGGGTGGTCCGCCCTCACTTGCAGCCAGCAGTGTGAGTGACACACTGTGACTCCTGAAGCCAGATCCCAAAAGGCCACGCAGTCGCCCGCTGGGGACAGGAGCTCCTGCTTTGAGCCTGAGCCCCTGGGGGAGAGCCCAGCTGCTGCAGGAGCCCCGGGGAGGGGGACGGGCCTAAGTGCTGGGGGAATCAGCGGACTTGAGAGGGCTATCGCCAGTGACCCCCAAGCCTGGCCCCCAGGTCCTCCAGCCTTCCAGGCAAAGGCCCTTTCTGACATCTGTGAGCACGATAAGATGAGATGATTTTATAACCACACACCTGTTTACAGGTCCCTCCACCCCAGGGGGTCCAGGTCCCATGAGACCCACCCACCAGCCCCCCAACTTTTTATTTTTTGAGGGAGCCAGCAAGGAGAGGGCAGGAAGACACATCTCAGCTCTCGGTGTTCCCTTTAGCGGCTGTCCCTCACCACCGCACGGCCTCGGACCCAGGTCCTGGGGGACTGCGCCCCAGGCACAGGCTGAACCCCTCCGTCCGACTCTGATCTGACCTGCCCAGCCCAGGCCGCGTCCTGTGGTTGGCAAGGAAAGGTCAAATCACTGAGAATGGCACTTCCCAGGAGGAAACTGGAGGAAGGTCACTGCCCCTTTGTCCCAGAGACTTCGAGTGTAGGAGGACCCTGGTGACGCTGGTCCCAGAGGGGGTAGAGAGCCTGTGTGAAGAGTGCCCCCAGCTGCAGGCCCCCCACGGGCAGCCCCGCCTGGCTGCCCTCCTCGGGGAGTTCAATTAGACCCCCATTATCCTCTCCTCCCTTCCTTTCTGTCCAGCCCCCTTGTCAGATAATCACCAGCAAACGGTTGACACAGTTACCAAGACAACAGAAGTTCGGCTGGCGGAGGCCTGAGAGCTAATCCTAAGTGAATTATCGGACAGGAGTGACAGGGGTGGGGACCCGGGGCTGGCAGCTTCAAAGGAGGCCCCCTGCAGCCGAGGAGGTGCTGCCTGCCGGGGGCTGTGGTTCGCTGAGGGGGGACACGGAGCCTGGGGTGGGAGGGCTTCATTAAAACGAAATCTTCCTCTGAAGCTGGGCTGGCAAGGACGCCTACATCCAGTGAGACTCAGCCTGGGGTTCCCCAACTCTGCTTTTCTGACGAGGTGGGCAGGGCCAAGGGGCCAGTGCGATCTAATCGATGCGATTCCGTTTCTTCTTTACTTATTCAGAACTTGCCATCTTGTGAGCAGGCCGCCACGCACGCCCGGCTGGCTGCCAGCCCCGAACTCCCCGCTGGCCTGGCCTGGCCTGCCCAGCCCCCCGGGGGCCAGATAGTGCCCTCCGTGTCCTGACCCCTGCTCCCATCATGAATGACTCAGCCAGGTCCCCTGGGAAGGGAAGGGCCCCTTCCGTGACACCGGTCCAGGATCACGGGCCACAAGGCCCACACCTGGGAGCTCCTACCCCATCGTCTCCGCAATGGAGGGTCCATGCGCTTCCACAGCCGGGCCTCCGACGGCTAGCTCATGGGGGCTCGCACGCCCCCCCAGGCGTGGCACCCGACGGAGATACTGTCCTTGTCCCCATTGCACAGACCAGGCCACTGAGGCCCAGAGAAGGTTAGTGCCTTGACGGAGCACGCAGCCCACCCGGAACGGACGGAGGGCACGTTGGGTGGCTAAGGTGCAGGTCACACAAGCCTGCGCCCTGCAGCACCAGATTAGGCTGCTGACCAGTGGCCCCGAAAGCCAGGCTCTGCGCGGGGCCCGCCACTTCCTGGAGCGCGGCCGGAAACCCACGCGGCAGCTCTCTTGACCCCTCCTGGCCCTTCTATCCCCCGCTTCTCGGCAGCCCACTCCTCCACTCGCCCAGCCTCCCCTGGAAATGACCGACGCCTCTCTAACGCCCCGGGCACCCGGCGGCGGCTCTGTGGTCGGCACAGAGTGACAGTCCAGCTCTTACACTGGCGCACACGTGAGCCTCCTGGGGGCCAGAGACACTGATGTGCCCTCCAGGGAGGTTCTGCCTCGGTCGCCCTCGGCGTGGGTGGGCGTCCCACCTTGAGGACCCAGCTCAGCCTCACTGTCTATCCCGCCCCACAGGCTGTCCCTGGGCCACCGGTCTCCACCCACCCACTGCTCTCCTTTCCTCCAGGGCCACGTGAGGCTGCTGCTGCTGCCGCCGCTGGGACGGGCGCACCAGGCACAGCCCTGGGAGCTTCTCCTTCCCTGTTCCTCCACATTAGACACAGGCGCTGAAAGATGTAGATGAACTCAGAGACTTTCAAGTCCCGGATTCCCGCCCACTCCCCAGAGTCAAGATTACACATCACTGGCCATATGACATTCCAGACACTCCAAAATGTGGTTCCCACCACGCTGGGCTTCCCCTCCCACCACACTGCCTTCCCCGGCTTCATCAGACTCTCCCAGCTCCGCAGGACTGTCCTTGCCGGCCACAGCCAAAAGCCTGCCCTTCCAGGGCCCCCACTTCCCAGGTCTGGCCCAGAGCCCCCCAGGGTCGGCTTGCTGCCCACCCATCGGCCCGCCCCTGGGCCCCATCTGCTCCGCCCACTCTCTGAGAGCAAGGACTGGTCTTAAGGCAGCTGTCCAGCCTCCAGGGGACCCGGCTGAGTGGGAGAAAGACTGGTACTCGCAATCACGGGGTGGCAAGTGAGGGCCCCCTGCTGGAAGCTCCATGCTGCCCTGACCCTCCCAGCGCATGCCCCTGGGGCCAGAGCCCTCCTCCTTGGGAAGGGGTCCTGCTGTCTGGATCCACTGGGAGAGTCCTCAAGGCCTCTTTAAAGGAGGCACAGGCTTCACAGCCCCGCCACCAGAGGGCACTGCTGAAGAGTAGGCCGGGTGAGGGGGCCTTCCCCCAGAGCAGAAAGCCAGCTTAGTTGTCACCTCCACTCTGAGATACGACCCCACCTCAAACCCAATCATTGCCTCCTCTGCACTCCCAGAAAATCCTACACCGCCCCCTCCCAGATGCTGAGGGTCTCAAGGGGACCTGATATTCTTGGTCATCCGTCCTCACCGTGTAGCCTCGTCCCACATGCCACACACCATCTGCAAGCCTCACTTTTGACTCTCCCCAAGGCCACCTCCTCCAGGGAGCTTTCCTGGATTCCTCCACGGGTGACCCTGGGAGATTCCAGACCACTCTGTCCTGGCTTGTCTTCTACCTCCTTCACTGTTCCTGCCCAGTTAACACAGCGCCATGCCCCACAGGCCGTGAGGCCTTGCCTGGCTTGGGTGGTGATCTTTAGGAGGGGAAAGACCTGTTCTGTGTCCTAGGAGGAGAGAACTAGGTCAAATGCCACTGTGCCCTGTGTGAAGAGCAGCATTCTAACAACCCACAGTGGCCTGGCAGGTTGGACCTGGGGCAGGGCCTGCACAGCTCCAGCTGACAATCAGGAAGGGGACCCCTCAGATGCCCCCAAACCAAGAGATGGGAGGAACTGGACCATCTGACCTCTGAGGTCCCTTCCAAGTCCAATGTTCCATGACTTCCCAACCCCACAGGCCATTAAGCAAGTGGCTAGATGCCCACTGGGCAGCAGTCCAGGCCTGGTCAGAGGGTGCCTCCTGTCTGGAAGGGAGAGCGGCAGGCAGACGACAGACAGAGCCTTGAGGCGCAGGGCTGCGGTGGGGCCTGGTCAAGGGCTGGGTGGGCTCCCCTCAAACTTCCAGCACGGTTGTAACCCGGGCTGAGGGCAACCGTCAGCCAGCCCCACGCGGAGGGCCTGGCGTCAGTGGGGAAAGGCCGGAAAAATGCCTTTTCCCCTAAAGACTTGTAAAAAAATTCTCACTGATTTTTTCCCTTTTCCCCTCAGCTTCCGCAGCTCTAAATATGCCATACTTAGTAATTTTACGAGCAAACCAAGCTATACATCACACGGTTTTATGTTCCTAAATTAACAAAAGGACTTTAAATCTACATGGAGCTCTTAAAAAACAAAAACAAAAAAACGCACTGCATCTATTTTTATTCCCTCACCCCCAAATTCCCTCTTCCCTTTAACGGACTCCCCCACCCCCAAGGCTGCAAAATTTCTGCTGATGGTGTAGCTGGAAACCACGGAGAGACAATACCACATACGGATGGAGACTGGCTTTGCGCAGGACCCCCACGAGGGGACAGGGCTGCCCTTGGGGGAAGGTTGCTTGAAGGCTCAGGAAAAGTCTGACAACTTTCCCTGCGCAGGAGTGAAGGCGGAGCCCTAGCAGATGGAGGGCCCCCTCCACCAACCCAGTCTCAGACCAACAGCCCTGCCCCGGCTTCCAGCCTCTGCTTCTTGGTCCACGCCGGGGTAGACCAGATGACCGCACAGGCCCATTCACACTGCACTTGAGTGAGAATGAAGGCAGCACAGGGCAGACTGCCCGTCACCTATGTCACATCCGGGGGAGAAGAACAGGTGACACACACCTTGGAGCAGAAGTCCAAGTCCAGCCACTTCACTGCATCTCTGACTGGCTCTGGGAGCTGGGTGGCCCTGGCCCGCTGGCCCCTGCGCCCAGCTGGCCCCTGCGCCCAGCTCCTTCCTGCGGGAGGAAAGGGAGGGAACCCTTCCTGCCCTGTCCAGGGGCTGGAATTCAGGCATCCTGACTGTTTGCGCCCAGAACATAAATGAAATTTCTTCTGACTCCAAGAATCAAGAAGATAAGAAGCCAGAGTTTCCAATGGGCTGTATCAGATTCCCGCCATGAAGGAAGACAATACTTCTAAGCTAGAAACGAATCTCAATGAGAACCAAAGTGAGCAGGGCGGGGGCCGGGCGGGGGGCAGGAGGCCGGTCCCTCAGAGGAGGCCGTTCAGCTGGGACAAAAGGGCCCTGGCTTTGCAGCCGACAGATGGAAACGGGGCGGCCCCTCCCCGTTTCTCAGGGGTATCGAAGATTAATTAGTGCCTGCCTGGAAAGTGCGAGATGGGAGCCGAAATGCTTGTCCCTGCTGAGTTTGAGCTGTAAATAAGCAGCTTCTCAATCACAACTGGAATAGCACTGCTGTCCTTTTCTTTAGCTCAGCTCCCAGGAGGCCCGACCTGCCCCCAGAGCAGGCCTTGAGGGGCTGGGGGCCCACCCTCAAAGCCTAGGGTTTGCCCGGACCCAGCCACTTCCCTGGGCACCAGATCTGGGTGGAGCCGGGTCACAGCCGGCTGTACCCGCTCCGGCTCCTGAGGTGGCACTGGGTGACCCCGGGACGTGACCTCTGGCATCTAGGGTTCCTGCCCTCCCTCCGGGTGGGCCTGAGCGGGGACCCACAGGAAGGTTTTCTGGAAGCAATCTGGGAGTGAAGAGCACAACCTAGGTAGCTCCCTGTCTCCAGGGCACCCCGCTTCTGGAAGGGGAAACCCCGTCTCTTGGCAGCCCATCAAAGGCGGTTCAGAGAGGGGTCCAGGCCAGGCTGACCGTGGGGAGGCGGCTGGGAGCAGGGAAAATGTCGGGGGCTGGGCAGGTTGTGTGGGTCCCTCTCTGGGTCTCAGTTCCCTCTCTGAGAGTCTGGCGTGTCCTTCCCGGCAGTGGACAGTAAATCTCAAGAGGAAGCCAGGTCACCATGAGTCCAGTGTGGGGCCAGGGTGGGGTCGCTGACAGCGGAGGAGCTGGTCCCCACAAACTCCAGGAACAAGATAAGGGGCCGCAGGGCGCCACCGCCAACATCAACTGCCGATTCCCTCCCTCGAGCTTCAACAAATATTTACTGAGCGGGACTCTGGAGCCAGACTGGCCGGGGTCAAAGCCCAGCTGGGCCATTTGCCGCCTGGTGTGACCTCAGCCTCTCTGTGCCTCAGTTTCTTCAGCTGTCACGTGGGATAGAATTTGCCGCACGTGGTTTCTGGCTCAGAATGGGCACCACGTCAAAGCGGCCACTGCTGCCTCCCCCTCCTCCCCCTGCTCATGACTGGCTGGCACTGAGAGGGCCCACTGTCTGCTGGGGCTCAGGACGGGGTGCACGTGCACCCGGAATTCGAGAACTGTCACTCAGCAAGGCCTGTGTCTCAGTGGGAAGAAGGCAGAGACCCCAGCCACTGGTCCCCAGCTTCCTTTCCACGAGCCATAAAGCGTCCCTCTGTTGGTGCCACCTGTCCCCCCACCAGTGAGGCCTGTCCAAAGGCCTCAAAGACCTGTCCCGGCACCTGTCCAAAGACCCAAGCTCAAGTCCCGGTCCAGCCACCAAGAAGCCCTGTGATTTTCTGCACATAAGGCCACCCTGATGATTCGAGGTGTGCCCTGGTGGGGTGGAAGTTAGGTCTGCCACCTCTGGAAAAGCGCAGCCCACGCACATCTCAAGGACCCCGGTTCGCGTCCCGGGGGCGAGAACAACCAAGATGAACAGCTAAGTAAAATAAATAAACGTTCTTCCTCCTCCTCTCTCCCTGCCTGTCTGCTTGCCTTCACGCCAGCCTGCACCTCTCCTTGAAAAACAAAACATCGTGATTATAGTTTGCCCTTGGTAAGTGCTCACTTGGTCCCAGGCACAGTCTCCGGTGTCTCGCGAGGGCTCACTCATTTAATCCCTGACGCCGAAACTGGCAAATGTTCCCTGTAAAGGGCCAGATAGTAAATATTTTATGCTCTCAACTTTCTGTTGCAGAACCGACGACACAGACATACCAGACGGGCGTGGCTGCGCTCCTGTACAACTTATTTACAGAAACAGGCCGGGAGGGTGTGGCTGGCCGAAGGCCGCCTCACGTCCGAGGTCCGAGGTCAGGCACTGGGACCCATCTCACCACTGGGAAAACTGAGGCTGAGAGAGCGGAAGTCACAGCCAAGGCACAGCCTGCAGGGGCCGGAGCAGGGTCAGTCCCTGGCTCCTTGCAGCCTTGTCCCGCCTCCGGGACAGGCAGGACTGATGTTTCCGGAATAGGGCCAGCGCACACTACCAGGGCCCAACAGCACGAGGTCCAGCGGGTCACTCTGACCGATGCCTCTGGCACCCCGAGGTGACCTGACTGAGGCCAGGGACAGGACCCCGAGACTATCCTGGCCCAGCCTCTGCACCATCACACCCAAACCATAATGGACAGAGTCCTGCAGGGTGGAAAGAGAAGTCACTACTGGGGTTTGTGACAAAGCTCCCTGCACAGGCTCAGGCTCAGGCCCAGGCTGACCTGGCGCTGACCTCCGCACTCTGAGCTCTGACCTGCCCGCAGAAGGCACCCTCCAGCCCCCAGGGCTTCACAGCAGCCAGCAGGGATTTTCCTGCACTGTGCTGAATTTCCCGGCCTGACACTTCCTCCTCCTCCTCCTTCAGAGGCTGCGGTGTAAACAGCAAGGCAGTCACCAGCAGCAGGTGAAGTGGGTGTCAGGGCAAACACCTGTGCTTGAAGCTGCCTGTACTTAGGAAGAGGCATTCTGGCCACAAACCTGTCCTGAGCGACTCCCAGGCAGCTGGCCCGGGCACGGGAGGCACTGCAGACAGATGACTGTCCCTGACTCCCAGCGGCTAGGACACAAGGAGGGCCCTGCAGCTGCACCTGGGGTTCAAAGGCCCGGGTGCATTTCCCCAGCTCAGCCCCCAGGCTGGGGCTCCTGTTCCCAAGCCCTGTGGAGGGCCCTGCAGAGGGAAGACAGGGCAGTGACGGCAAGATGGGGAGAGCCTGGAGAAGCCTTCCTACAAAGCTCCTGCTGCCCAGCATGGGGGGTGGGCTGGGGCCCCACAGCCACAGGAACTCGGGGCACTCAGCCTTCCCCTCCCTCCCCTGGCTCCACCTACTCCGTGACAACCTGCACCCTGGGGGTCCCCTCCAGGCCAGTCCCTCCCCCTCTTCCTCTTCGTGGAAGCCTCAATGAAAGCGCAGGGGAGGAAAAAACAAACCCCAACCACAGCCAGGTGTCCCTCTCCCCAGCAAAACAGCTCAGAAACAGACCTTGGGCAGCCCGGCCAGGAGAAGACGGGGAGCCTCCTCCCCAGGCCTGCCTGCACCCCCACGCCCCGCACGCAGGCCCTGGACCCCCAGAGGAACTGTGGGTCAACGCCCAGGGAAGGTCAACTCTCAAAGGAAGGAAGAGAAAATAAAAACAGCTTATTCCTAGAGTCGCTGCACACGCAGAGCTGCCTTCCTGACCTGCGGGTCACGAGGCCCCAGCAGGGCAGGGCCTGGTGACTTCTCCCGACCCCAGGGGCCCTGCGGGGTGAGGGCAGGGACCGCCAGGGCCCCCAGGGACCGCCAGGGCCCCCCCAGGCAGCTTCCCTTTAGCTACAAGTCATTATTTTCAAGCTTTCAAAGTCCAAATAAGGTGAAGGCAAGAGGGGCTGCGGGACCTCCGGCGGCCACCCCCTCCCCTCCCTCCCTGCGGGCAGCGGGAGCGGCTGGCCCGAAACAGAAAGTTACAGGGCCGGCTGCTGTCAGCCCGCAGGGAGGTTAAGGAAACAGGAAGCCACGCCAAGCAGCTTCCCCGGCCCCCTCCGCCGACCCGGCAGGAACCAGCCCTTCCAGGGAATCCCAGGCAGGAAGGCGGCGCGGCGGCCGCCACGCTCGCAGCAGCCCGCGCGCCCCGCCGGCGCGAGGCCGGGACGGGCGCCCCGCGGGGCGGGTGGGGCGCCTGCCACCCGAGGGGGGCCAGCGGGAAAGTAACTTCACACCTGGCGCTGAACGCACCTCGGAGGCTTGGGTGCCGGCCGCTGGCCGCGCCGCGGAGCCGGCTCCGGGCAGACAAAAGGAGGGAGCCGCGCAGCCCGGCGCGGGCGCGGGCGCGGGCCGGGGAGGGCGCTGCCCGCCGCTCGAGCGCCCCGGGGTGCCCCACCGCCCGGAGCCCGCCGGCGGGCGCGGGGGCGGCGGGGAGCGGGTCTGGTCTGGGGCGCGCGGCCGGGGAGGCGCACGGCTCGCTTACCTGGTAAGTAATACAGAGGTGGCTTCAGTCCAAACATGGTTCAAATTAGAATTCCATAGTGGCCAGAGGGATGAAGAAGGAAATTAAAAAAGAAGAAGAAAACCCAGCCAGGAGACCGAAAGCACCGTCCAAGCCACGGTGCTCGGGGGAAAAAAAAAATGTCCAAAACAATAAAATAAAAGCAGAAAATCGATCCTGAGAGCGACGGGGGAAAAAAATCAGTCTTTTTTTTTTTTTCCTCCTGCCTAAGATGATCCAAAGCCGCTCGCTCCGGCCAGCGCGGGGCAGTTTCGGCCACCGGGGCCCTGGCAGAGCCACAGTGAGGTGACTGACCAGCGAGGGCCGCCGGAGCCTCCGCGGCCGCCCGGTGCCTTCGCCGCGTGTGTATTTTCTGCCTTTTGGACTTGAGATGCAAATAAAAAAAAGGAGGAGGGAGCACGGTGGAGGGAAGCAGGCGGGAGAGCTGAGAAGAGCGAGAGAGAAATAAAGGGGGGAGCCGAGGGTGATGAAATTGGGGGGTTAAGATCTTCAGGGATTACTCATTAGAGAGAGAGACAGAGAGAAAGAGCGAGAGAGCAGCAGCAGCAGCAGCAGCAGCAGCCCAAGACGTGCGAGCAGCAATCTCTCCTCCATTCAGCCATTTGAATGTCAAGGGCGAGGGTCAAGAGACCTGTTTCCAACAGGGCTTCACGTTCAGAACCAGAAGGAAAAAGGAAGGGGGGGTGGCAGGCGGGGGGGATCTCTTGTTGCCAAGGAGAAATCGGCGATTGCAAACAAGTCTCCGGCAGGAGAAGGCAGGCCGAGGAGCCGCTCCCCTCCCCCGCTCGCCGCCAACACCCCCCACTTTTTTGGGGGGGTTATCTCCCCAGCCCAGCGTCCCACCACTGACTCGGAGAGCAGGGGTGGGGGCGGGAGGAGAAAGAACTCACGGGGGCTCGGAGCCCGGGCAGAAGGAGGCAGGAGGAGAGAGCGCACGGCGGTGGAGAGCCCCTCGATCAATTTTCATGCAAGAATCATTATCGGTAAATTGGAAAGCTGGCTGCCTGACAGCAGATTTGTCTCCCCTAATGAAAGCGAAAGGGTAGGGGCGCAGCGGCGGCGGCTGCAGGCGGCGACTCCTCCCGTCTCTACGCGGCTTCTTCCAGGAGCTCCAGGCTTCGCAGGGCGATAATAATAGTTTCACTTGCGCGCTTCCCTCGGCGCGGTCGCCCAGCCCGGCAGCAGATCCGAGCCGGCCGGGATGGAGGCCCAGAGCCCTGGGCTCCCCTCTGCAAACCCGGGAAGGGTGCTGCTGCTGGCGGCCGCGGGGTGCTCCCCTCTGCCCCGAAGCGGGGCCGTTTGCAAACAGCGGGCGGCCGTGGGCGCCGCGGTCCCCCCTCAGGCTGCCCAACTCTGCGCCCTGGCGGCAGCCAGCCCGCCCTCCCTCCCTCCCCACCCAGCCACCCACCCACCCACGTCTGACAGCTGCGGGAATGGGGAGTTCACTCGCCAACCGGGCCTGGGAGGAGGATCCCCAAACCGTGCCCCGGAGGCTCAGGGCGCCTTCCGTGAAACCCACAGCGGGTTGTGGTGAGGCACACACGCCGGCCTGGCCTGGGGGTGAGCTCTAAGGCAGCGGCTTCTTTCTCTCCTTTCTTTGCCTCTCACCCTTCACCCCACCCCCTTAAAAAAATCCCTGTTGCAAGTGTAATCAAATGCTTGATACCATCTCCCACACTCTCCAGCACTGGTGCATTATCAGATCCGGGAAGGCATGCTTCCAGGCAAATAGACCTAATAAATGCTATTACCGGGCTTCTGCAGCCCCTAGTAACGAGAGCCCTGGCTAATTTGGTTTAAGAAAGCGATGAACTGCACAGTGTGTGAGTGGAGCCTGTATCTGTCCTCCCCACACCGCCTCTCTTTCACACCAGCTCAAGAAGGCCCCGTGCGATAATTCCCCAAATCGTAGGGGAAAAAACCCTGCCGCCAAACCACATCCTGTGCGCTCATTGTCCAGCCCAGCAGATTTTAAAGAGACAGGATCCATTTACCCGGCGCCCTCCCCCGCACTTGAACGCAGGCTGCAAAGCTGCCTCTTGATGTGACAATTTATTCTCAAGTCCTTTCACCTCCTGAAGGGCCCCTTGGTGGCACAACCAGCCCCAATCGGGCCTTGGTGACACTCGGCAGTCACCTTTTGACCCCTAGATGCACTCATCTTGGTTTGAGGAAGAGACCCGAGCCCTCAGGTACGCACAGCAGGGCACCGCGGTCACCCCAAGCTTGGGTTCCTGCCAACGCTTTCCAGCCAGTGCGTAAATCAGGGGTCCCTAGTGGCAGCCCCGGGGTCCCTGCTAAACGCGGAAGCTTCGGGTGACAGTTGAACTCGGGGAATACGACACTGCAGGAGAGCTCCCGAGGGCAAATGGGAGGCGGGGAACCCGGTGCGCCTTCTGACCCAGCGAGCCGCCCTCCCCTCCCCACGCCCCCCGCCGGAGAAGTCCTAGCGCGCGGGGCGGAGCGCGCGGAGCCAGGGGGTGGCGCTCCTCCCCGCCGCCACCCACCAGCGGCTCGGAGGCTGCAGCGCGCACGCGGCTGCGGTCTCCGCCGCCGGCTGGGCCGCCGAGGGGGCGGCGCGGGGTGCGACCCGCCGGCACCCGCTCCCCGCGGCAGCCCCGCGCGCGCCGAGACCCGCCGGGCGCCGGGGCGCTGACGCGGAGGAAGCCGGCCGCCCGCGCTCGCCGCCGCCGCCGCCGGCATCTGGCCGCTCCGCCCCGCGCTGACCCCGGAGGTCGCGACGCCCGGCCCTCGGCCGCGGCGGCCCTTTGTTTCCGGGGCTGCGTGGCGGCGCGCCCGGCCCCCGCTGCGTCCCCCGCGCTCCCGCTACGCCCCCCGCGCCGCGAGGTCAGAGCCGGCGCGGCGGGTCGGGTTCGCACCTGCCCGCCCCCACTGGCCCGCGCTCTGCAGCCGCGCCCGCCCATGTGTCACCCGCACACTGGGATCCTCAGGCCCCTCAAACGCGCACAGGCTTGAAAAATGCCTGCTCCTCCTCGGGGGTAAAAATAAAAGTATTTTTAAAAGCCCTGAAACTATCCGTTTCTGTTGTCATTCTTTTATTGGTTTTTAATTCTCCGGGATTAGGCGAACAGTAGTGATTAATACTAAACCTTCCTCCACTGAATATGCTAATGGCAGGAGCCATAAAAATTAATTTGCAAACATGTCATTACACAATAGCTGTACAGGCAATAAACCTGTAATTATGGGCCCATCGTAGGCAGGGTACAGAGAGAGGGACGCCCCCAATCTGCTGGGCCCCCTCCCCTGCTGAAGTGGGGAAGTCAGTGCCAGGAAAGAGCCCGCATTCTGGGACCCACCTGTGGAGGCTGCTCCCAGCTCCAGGGATGGCCAAGGGGGTCTCTCTATTTTTTTGACTCCTGGCCCTGGGCCTTGAACCCAGGTCCACAGGCTTTCTGTGGGCTGTAGGTCCGCCCGCCTGAACAGCCTGAGCGACCTGGGGTTCCCAACGGGGTGGGGCGGGATCTCTTGCATTCCTGCCTTCTCTGCAGGGCCCCAGGAGGCAGCCACTGGGGGGGGGGGGCGCGGGGGTGTGTGTGCCGCAAGGCAGGGCCTGGGAAGTTCCGGGGAGTGAGGAGACCCCCCACTCGGGAGGGCCAGCACCCGCTTAAGCTGCTTCCCAGTCGAAGGCCAACTTCTCCCCGCAGTAAGTATTTGAACGCCTGCTTCAAATTATCTTAGGACGCCCAGGCCAAACCCTAATTGCTGTCAGCCACACCCTTGGGAAGGCGGTGAGCTGCAAGATTCTAGTGACACCTCAGCCTCCTTTGGCCCTGGGTCTGGGCGACTCAAGTAGGTTAGTGACATTTCCTGGTGACAGGGACATTTGTGAAAGAGGAACATATGAGACCCACTGCGGGAGGGTGGCTGCACCGCAGCTCCCAACCCAATGCCAAACAGCTGAAAAGTATAAGCTCCCCACCATACCAGGCAGCCTGCTGCCCAGGCTGGCGCGCCCCGGGTGGCTGGGCTGCTGGCCGGGAGGTGTCTGGACAGGGAGCTGGAAGGGTCTCCCGTCTGCACTGGCCCTGTGGCTTGGCTGGCTTTTGGAGCCAATCACTAGGGCCATTCATTCCCAGGCGACCACCCCTCCTCCGAGGGAGAGAGGGTGCCTGTGACCTGGCTGGGGATGGGAGGGGCAGCCTGTCTGGGCCACCACTGGACCAGGTTCCAGGTGCCCAGGTGCCAGGGCAGCATCCCTCTAAGGCTTTTTGTGGGTACAGGTGGTCTCTGCACCCCTCTTCCCTGGAGCCGCAGGTGGCAATGTTCTTTTTGCCCTCTCTCTGCTCCCTGCGGGGGAGGAAGTGAGTATTGCTGCGAGAGGACTCGATGTCCCTTCCTGAGGTTGGGGACACTAAAAGACAGGGTGGTCCCCCACCTGCCCGAGGGATCCCTGATCCCTGCCCACCCTCGCGCAAGCCAGCCCAGGATCAGAGGCGCGCTGAGGCCATGTCCTGGGCAGGGCGGGAAAGAAGGAAAATGACCCCCTCTGAGTAGGCAAGAACCTGGGGGCTGGCTGCTTCCTAGGGGGCCGTGTGGAGCCATCAGCACCCCTCTCAGAAGATGCAGGGGGCTCCTCCCCACCCTCCCCAGCTGCACCTTCAAAATGGAGGGGCCCCAGACTCCCTCTAGCGGGGAGACGGCCTAGCGGGCCAAGGAGTCAGCTGAGCGCAGTAAAAATAGCCTCCCTGCACTGCACGCGCCAGGAGCTCAGCCCACGGCGGGTCTGCAGCACAGTGCAGGGTGTCCGCGCCCAGCCCCGTGTGCGCCCAGCGCACGCCGGCGGCTGCCCAGGCCAGGCTGCGACCTCCCCAAGGACTCCGGGAGCCTGACGTTCCCGGCGCAGGATGACTGTGCCAGCTGATAGCTCCTGACCACTCAGCTGTGCCAGTTGCTGGGCTGAGCGCTGGGGAGCCTGATCACAGCCTGTTCAAGGGCACCGTCAGGAGTCCCTTTCTAGACAAGGCAGAGGCCAGGCGCCGTGCTCCAGCACACAGCCTGTGGGAGGAACAGCCAGGGTCTGAGCCTGGGCAGCTTCCACAGTCCATGTCCACAGGACCCGAGGGCGCCTCCCCGCGGCCCCTGCCCCAGGGGACTGTGTGGCCATGACGTCACCACCTGGGTCCTCCACATCCTCACCTGGAGAAGGGAACCAATCAGCCCTGCATTCCAGGGAGACTGGCTCAGGTGTGCCTGTGCAGAGTAAGGACGGCTGAACAGTGTCATTATGCCTCTTTGGGGTAAGAGCAGCTTCCAGGGACTGTCTGGGAGCACCCAGGCTGCACACGAGTGCTCTGCTAAGGGTGTTATCTTATCGGGAACTGGCCCCACTCCCTGGAGGCAGACGTGCAGTGACCATCACCTGGACCGGCATCCGAGGACGCTGAGGTCCTCAGACGTGAATGACGCATCCCAAGGCGCCCAGGGAGCGACCCAGCCCATGACCCAGCCCGCTGCTCCTGTCTGGCTCCAATCCTGGGATGCAAGGAAGTTCCAGGTCTCGAGATAAGCAGGTCTGAGTTCGGAAGAGGAAGGCGAGTCTGTGTGATCAGACCTCTCCACTGTGCGGGCCCATTTATTTTCCTGTCCCCCATGGGGGCCTCCCCGCCTGCCCCTGGGTGCATTGCTGGACGGCAGTCCCACCCAAATAGGTGCAATTGAGAATTCGACCTTATTGGAAAAGGAGTCGGTGCAGAGGTAATGAGGCGAAGGATCTCGCCATGAGGTCACCATCCTGGACTGTCACAGTGGGCCCTAGATCCTGAGACAGGCATCTTTATAAACAGAGCAGACAGAAGAAGACACAGAGTTGGTCTTGTGACGACAGAGGCAGAGGAATGCAGCCACAAGCCAAGGACACGTGAAGCCCCCAGGAGCTGGAACGGGCAGGAAGGGCCGGGGCCTCTGAGTGAGCAGGGCCCTGACAGATCGCTGCCACACCTGGGCCTCAGATGTCCGGCCTCCAGACCCCGAAGGGGTCTGTTTCTTCTGCCCCCAGTCCATGGTCATTTGTACAGCACCCGCAGGAAAGAAGTCTACACTGTCACCTCTGTAAAAATGGCATGCCCTCTGGCCTGCCCACCCAGAGAGGCCCTGGGAACTGTCCAAGGCTGGACACCACGGGCCTCGAGCTAGCAGAGTCTAGCTTTCCTTCAATCTTGCATTTAGTTGTGCCCAACACCCCCGTTGCTCAGCGGGTAAGCCCAAGGACCCGGGGTTGAGACCCAGAGCTAGGGGAAAGAAAAAGCAAATTAAAGAAATAATAGATTGTGGTGCACCCCAGTGGAGTAGTGGTTGGTCCGCTGCCTCTGGCTGAGCACAGTCCACATCTATACCAAGGACCAGGGTTCACATCCTGGAGCCGAGGGGCCCCACTCAGACGAGGGGCTTTCAGGTGACCTGCCCCCCGCTGCTTGTCTCCCCGACCATCACCACTGTGACCCACATTTGCTGCCTGGGGTGTGGGTTGAGGA
The DNA here is from genome assembly GCA_004363575.1 of Solenodon paradoxus. Taxonomy (NCBI): domain Eukaryota; kingdom Metazoa; phylum Chordata; class Mammalia; order Eulipotyphla; family Solenodontidae; genus Solenodon; species Solenodon paradoxus. Next base: position 21,256 of record RJWH01004934.1, on the reverse strand, counting down.
AAACCATGGGGCGTAGTCACCTGACGGGGAATGGCCACCCACCTGAGCCAGACCCAGCTCTGGGCAGAGGGCTCTGCCTGCCTCGGGCTGCCCGCCGGCCCCTCGAGGCCTGGCGTCACACTAACAGACAACCAGAAGCCCTGGTGCCTGACTTGTCACCAAACCTGTTCGCTTTCCTCTTGGGCTCAGATCCAGACTCTGCTCTTGGCCTCCTGTGCAGCTGTGCGAGGCCCAACGACCGAGCCCTGCCCGGGAGGACGCGTGGAGGGAGTCACTCGGCACTTCAGGCCTGGCCTAGAAGAGCCTCCCGTGTGAGCCGGTCTCCTCCCTCGGCTCTGCCCACCGCAAGTCGCGCCTGGAAGGAGCTGGACCCACGTGCTGAAACGTCAGCTCCTCTGTGGCACCGTGAGGGAGGCCCCAGGCCCCGCCTGCACGCACTGAGGGTGTGAGGGTGAGAGAAACAGCCTCGGTCTCACTGCGTACCTGCGCCTTCTGCTGGAGGAGCCCTGGGAGCCGGCCTCGCTGCCACACGCGTGTGACCCGCACACACGTGCAAACAAATAGCTCACGCTGCAGGCTCCAGCCACCTCACCTCCTCTCAGAACACAACCTCATCGGCACGCCCCGGTGCTGTGGGGTCAGGCCCACCGCCTCTGGCCGAGTGCGCTTCACGTGCAGGCCAGGACCTGGGTTCGAGTCCCTGGGCTGCGAGAAGTGGGCAGGATCAACAGTTAAATACAATCAGCGAAAAAATGCTTCCTCCTCTCTTCCTGCCTGCTCACCTTCATTCTCGCCTGCACCTTTCCTTTAAAAGCAAACACCAGCATGCCTTCACCTCTCGTTACCCTCCCCTCCCGGGGCGGATGGGGCCAGAGACAGACGCAGAGACTGGGGCTGGGCATCACAGCTCACCCTGGAAAGGGCCGCTCTGTCTGTCCTTACAGGCCTCCTGGGACGGGGCTGGGTCACAACGAGTCATAACTGGACAGCTCTGCTTGTCCGCCTTCTGCTGCCCCGCCAGCTGGGCCTGGCAAACTGCTGCGGACTGGGAGGGCCGCCCGGGGAGGGCAGTCAGGCCAGAGGGTGCCGCCATCCCCAACAGGCCAGCCGCCCTCTGGTGGACATGCCACGGGCTCGGCTGCTGCCTGGGCACTGTCCTGCGCTGCCGCCCACTGTGGGTGGGCTGAGGGTTTTCAACCCTACTCCCGTCCCTTGCTGCCCTGCAGGCCAGGGCCCGGCCACTGCCTGCTCAATGGATGGCTCTCGTGAGCAGCCTTGCCTGTTGCCGCCTGCTGGAGTCTGCTGGGTGACATGGTTACCCCTTGGTGGGAGACACTCGGGTCACGGGGCGCCCGGGACGCCTGTGCCTAGCCAACAGGAGTGGTTCTAAAAGGCACTGGCTTGTCCGCCTTCCCAGATGTTGGCAGCTGGCTCCAGGGTGACCGAGCAGGAGTGGGGGCCACGGTCTGCTTTTATCCTCCTCTTTCTCTGTGTCCCCCGCGGCCTGAAGTGTCCTGGTCATCCCTCCGGTGGGTCATGCCTGAGCCCTGACACACCGCAGGCTTCCTGTAAATGTTGGCTCTGCCCGCTGCACACAGAGCACAGACTGGGGTGGGGACGCCTGGCGGGGGCCGACCTCCACCCACCAGCGTGGCGTGAAAATGTGTCAGACAGGGCCAAATCCCCTCATGGGGGCCACTGACGCAGCATCCAGGGTCCGAGCAGTACACGCATGGCCTGCGCGCTAGGCCTAGCTTGACCGATGGCCTTGAGAGAACAATGGCCTTCTTGGCACGGTGGAGGCTTAGTGGTTACGGCTGCCGTCCCAGCTGAGCACAGTCTACATGCGTCCCAAGGACAGGGTTTGCGTCCCAGGTCGGGGGACAGCCAACTTCCTAAAAATAAACGCTGCTTCCTCCTCTCTTCCTGCCTCAGCTCACCTTCTTTCCTGCTGCACCGTTCCTTCAAAAAGCCAAACAAACGCAGTTGCCCTCTCTAGCCCCAACTTTACCGTATAAAAATATGAGAGGGGCCGAGTGAGTCCAAGTGGGGTCTCAGCAAATAGGACAGGATGGGAAGGAACCAGGGGCACTTCGGCATTCAGAAAAATATGGGGGGCACCCTGGCTGGTGCCTTGGCCTCTAGTCCTCCTTCTCTCCAACCTAAATGAAATCTACTGTGGAGGGTCTATGTGTGGACGGTGGGAGTGGGGTGTCTGGAGCTGCTAGCAGTCATTTACATGCTAGCATAATTCATCCTGGGCACAACTATCCTCCCAGAAGCAAGGCACCGGTGCTGGCTGGGCGACCTCGGAGCTAACCTAAATAGCTGCAGGATGCATGGGGAAAGGCAAGACAAAAGGGCCATTCTGCCTACTCAGGCTAAAGCGGTGGCTGCTATTTCGTCACTTCACACGAGGTGGTGTATTTCCAGGTGACTGTGTTATGGCGCATCTGGACAGCTGCCACGGGCAGGGAGCAACAGTTCACGCCGGCTGGATGATGATACGGCTCAGAGGCATCGTGCGAAGAAGGGGGTTGGAAGCATCACCACCAATCGGGAACCCCCCAAGTGGGTCTGGGACCCCCTACGCTTCATGACCACCAGCCTGGCACACACCAACTTGCGCTGAGCTGAACAGAGCACCAGGTGGGGACGTCTCGGCTGGCGGCCATGATCCCAGCCATGTGTCCCCAAGACAGCGTTTCCGGCTGTTCTTGAGTGGATTATCCCAGAAGCGTCCCTGCTGTGGCCTGTCCCTGGGGTGGGGGAGATTGAGTGGGAGACGCATGGGGAGGGGAGAGGTGCCGGGGCAGTACCACTCCAGCCCTCACCGGTGCGTGTGGTTCGGGTCTTCTCTGCCCCTCAGTCTCCTCCTCGGTCCGATTCTCAAACTAAATGACCCCCGCAGGCCTTCCAGCTCCGTGAGCCTGTGATTAATAAAACTCAGATGCACCATCTGCTCGTGCTGATATTTAAGAAACAAAATGGGTTTCCGAAGACAAGCCTACCCCGCGCTGTGCCATCTTCTCCTGCGCCCGCGGGAGGGAGTTCGCACCCTGCCTGGCTCCAGTCCTGACTTCGGAGAACTCGACAGGGGCATACAGGGCTGAACAGGGGGCTCTGCCCCATGCCGCCCCAGGAACCAAGCTGAGAGAGCGAGCTGATGGCTTCGTGGAACTCTGGGCCGACGGGCTGACCCTTGGCCGCATGCCCGCCACTCCGTGGGCTGAGAACCGCTCCCTTGACAGAGGGACACTGGTCTGCCTGGGGAGGGGAAGTCAGGCCCCAGGTCACACAAGGATAAGCCTGGGTGAAGCACGTACCTGAGGCCCTTCTGTGCTAAACAGGTGACTCCGAGCAGCTTGCAGGTACCCTGTACTGTCCACCGTGGCCTGCGCTCTAACAGGACGGGCCAAAGAAATGGGGTCTCTCGGGGCCCCTCTGCTGTGCTGATGGCCTGCCACGCCCACCAGGTGACCTAAAATTGCGGGCACTCGAGGCCAGGTGGGGAGGAGCGCGGTGGGATGGCCCTCCCCACCAGCCAACTGCAAAAGTGGTTTTAACTCAGCCCAGGCACGGAGCGGGACAGCAGGGGCTCGGCCAGACCGGAGAGGCCTGCATGGCAGCGCCAGTCCTTGGGTCTCCCCGGGGTCCTGCCTCCCACTGGGCAGGAGAGGATGTCCTGGGAAGTCCCGCCTACGGGTGTCCGGCATACATGTCCAGGCAGACGTCCGTCCACTGAAGTGCCCCTCATGGACACCCCCAGCCCCTGCAGGGAGGCAGCTGGTTTGCAGCCTCTCTGGCTGACCTCTCCCCGACGCTGGATGTCCGGTCTGCCTGCCCTCTGCCCCTCCCCACACATGGAGAAGTGGCCTGAACTTCCTGTTTCTCATCATGACCAATAAAACCACCCCCAAATGCCGGATAAAAATACACCCCCCCCCCCCCCCCACTTCTTAAAAGCACCAAAGAGCTCAAAAGACTAGATGGAATCACTAGGCCAAGAGGGACGGGGAAACCAGAACCGCGAGCTGACCAGGCCAGCAGGCCACAGAGGCCCAAGGACAGCAATGGAGCGTGAAACGGGAACTTCCGTTTTCCAGGCCCTGAAGGTCAAAGGGACAGGAAGCGAGGCCTCAGGCCCTCTGCACAAGGCAGAGCCTCGTCAATGTGACGGGGCAGCCCAAGAAAGCCGCCCCTCGGGTGTGATGAGGCCCCCCAGGCAGGGTCCTGCGGTCTGGCCTCCGGCACCAAGCTCCGAACCGCAGGGGCAGTTCCCAGGGGTTAGTCTCCCAGGAAGCAGGGAGAAATGCACAGAAGCCCCCCAAAAGGAAAGCTCCTTCGGCCGGGCTTGAGGTGCACCTTCCGACGTGCTGTCGAAAGTGACGGTCAGCATGCGGTGGACAGCAGAATCAACGCCTCCCGGCCGCCGGCCGGCAGGGACAATACTCCACCGACGCAGACCTGCCCGGATGGCCGTTTGGCCTCCTCCGGCCTCGTCCACTCTGTGGGCTCCAGCACAGCAGCAGGAAGGCGGCCCGGGGCCCTGCACGGAGCAGGGGAGGGGCCGCGGCAGGTCTCACGTGGGTCCAGTAGGCGGGCTCCGGGGGGGCAGGGCTCTCTGCCTGGCTCCGCCGCACCCGGGACCACGCGAGAGCAGCTGTCTGTGGCCTCGTTCAAGGAAAGTGGCTTCGAGGTCCTCAGGGAGGTGCCAGCAGAGCCGGGAGGGGGGCCTGGCGATCCCTCCGCTGGCCCAGATGAGTGCATGACCCCCACCTTTCCCGCCGACGTGACGTGTCTCCTGTGTGGGCAGGCGCCAGTGACAAACGAACCCAGCCGCAGAACGGCTTGCACCGCGAGAAAAACAGCCCAGAGGTGTAATGGTGGCTGCAAAATGCTGCGCCCTGTAGGCCAAAACCAGCGCCCCTGCCGCTGTAATTTTGAGTTATCCCCTCGTTATTGCAACGCCCGGCCCTGCCTCTCAAAGCACCTACCAGGGATGTTTTCTGTGGGGGCGATTTCAGTGCCTGCAATTAGCTGAACAGGCATCTTTTTGTCCCTGCTAAAGCACTCAATTGCAGGTGTAATTAGGTTCCCTCACCCCTGAAATCTGCAGAGGGCCGCCCGCCCTGACTAACTGCACCCACAATTAAGTGCTTCTGGGCATGCGGCTGTAGCCAGCAAACACGCACGTGCTAATAGGGGGGCACCGCACAGGCTTTCAAAAATAGACACTGTGCTGGAGAGACCCAGCCTTTCTGCGTGTGTTCAAACGGCCCCGTCCAGCTGGGAATAATGAGGAAAGACAAACACGCCAATTAGACTGGGTCCATACATAAATAAACGGCACAGCTCCTTAATTAAGTCGCTTACGGGAGTGGGCAAGGCCGTGAGAGGAGGGGGCGGGCGCGGGTCCCGCGGGCAGCCCCGCCTGGGGCTGGGGCACCCGCCCACCCACCTGCCCGCCGTGGGGTGCATGCCATCTTGGCCAAGATGGCCGAGCCAGGCGGGGAGCCGCTGTCCTGTCGGGGTGGGCTGCGGGCCACGGGGTCAAGGGAGACGCAGGGCGGGAGGCGGACCTGGGCCTGGAGGAGGCTTGGCGGGGAGGGGCAGGTCTCCAGAGCCTTCCCCCCACAGTGAGAGGGAGGTGGGCGAGGGACTGATGTAAATGAACGGGCCGCTGTTGGGCCTCCTTTGTCCTTTCCCAAGAGTTGGCTGGGCCTGGCATGTGACCTCTTCCCTGGAAACAGCCACATCTGCTCTGCGACCACCTCCTCTACCCCCAGGGCCCCTGAAAGGTGGCGAAGTCCCAAACCCTGCCAGCCTGCTTCCAGGGCGCGCTCCCTCAACACGCCTTGCTGAGACCCAGGCCCTGGCCGGGCTCCCAGGAGCACCCCACGCTGTACGCAGCTCACGGCACTGGCGGACCAAGGGCACGGGAACGGGGCAGGGACGAAGCGGCGGGGCATGTCGGGAGGTGTAACATGGGGTCACTTGTGCCCTCACTCCCTGCTGCTTCCCAATGACCGCACCCAGCAGATGCCCATGGCCGGCTTCCCAGTGGAACTGCCTAAAGCGACTGCCTTCTGCTGAGCTCCGCAGTCATGGGGGAACTCAGGGCAGAGGCAATATTTAGAGAATTAAGACCCCTCGCTGGTGGGGCCAGGCGGTGCTGCAGGTGGCTTTGAGGGGGCGGGCCTGAACAAGCCCCCGTCCTTCCAGGTCTGCACTCAAACACACCCCCTCAGGAGAGCCCACCCGGACCGGGGGTCAGTCTCACTGTCGCCCACGCCCTCACAGCTCCGTGGGGCTTCCGGCACCAGGTCCCGCGTTTGCACGAGCTGCCTCTTCCTTGTCTCTCTCTGAGGTTTCGTGACGCTTCCCAGCACTGGGCAGGGGAGCCTAACCTGGTCGCCGGCGCACAGGTCTCCGTACCAGTGAGAATCCAGGTTCACGTATGTGAAACGAGGAGCCCCCACCCCCAGGAGGGGCCGGGCTGTCATGCAGACAGGGAACGAGGTGCTGGAAGCTTCCAAGGGGCGGGGGTCCTGGGGCTTGGAGGGCAGCCCTCGCTGCAGACCCCGGGCAGCCAAGTGGTTGCAGTGGGTCCCCCGGTGCTTTGCACTGGCGCGTCCTCTGCCTGCACCCCTGCGACTCCTCAATTAGCCTTTGAACTTTAAAGCTTGACTGGGAGCCAAAACCACAGAGTGAGCAGAAGCTGGCCTGCCCCGCCCGCCCGAGCAGGTGCCTAAGAAAGCCAGAGCGAGGCGGGCTCCCTCATGAGGGCAGAGCCCCCATTATCTGCTGCCTGGGGACAGGGCAGCCACCCCGTGCAGCTGACCTGCAGCCTGTCGTCACCCCCACGGCATCTGCTGCCCGCCAAGGGCCGCACAGCCATGGCTGGATCTCATGCCTCTTGTTGCCTGCTTCTGCTGATGGCCTGGTCCCCACAGACGAGGGGGTTCCCACGGTCCGGGGGGCAGAGTGTCTCACACTCCTGGCGCCTGTGCCCACGCTCAACAGTGGTGGTCCCCCTGTTGTAAGGAGGCTTGCCGGCAGGCCTGCTTTTCCTGCCCTCCCCCAGCCCCGGCGCCAGCCCCGGCGCCAGCCCCCAGCTTGTCCCAGGCCAGGCCAGGCCAGGGGCCGGGGGCGGGGCGGGGCACGAGCAGGGCTGGTGACCTGGGGGCAAGGCCTTCCCCACGCGGGGCCCTGACCTCTTGGCAGGCTCACTGCCCCCTCCAGCACCCCGAGTGGGTAAGGGAGCTGCCACCTGGAAGGCCTAGAACATTCCAGCCCCAGTGAGGCCCAGCACATTCCATTATCCAGGAGGCGTGGCGGGCATCCCAGGACTCAGACGGGGGTGGGGGTGACACTACCAGGGATGGGTTCAGCACATGGCAGATACCCTGCAGGCCCCTTCCCAGGGCTGGGCCCCTGGGCACTCAGGAAGGGGCATCTTCCCGCCCAAGCAGCCTTGCTTCTCCTCTGTCAACGGCGCCGGTGGACCTGACATGGCCCAGGTCCCTGAAGGGAGCCAGCTGGCCTTTCTTCCTCCTCACACACTCCCCACAGGCATCCCCTCCGAGTCCCGTGTCCGCCTCCAGGCCTCGGGGTCTGCACCGTCTTTACCCTCGAGCAGCCCTGGCCTACAGACCCAGGCCTTACTACCTCCTCCGCCCCTGAGTCCCAGCGCCCTGCCAGGTACACAGCAGGCGCTCAGTGAATGGAGGGCTGGCCGGGTACACAGCAGGCGCTCAGTGAATGGAGGGCTGGCCGGGTACACAGCAGGCGCTCAGTGAATGCAGGGCTGGCCGGGTACACAGCAGGCGCTCAGTGAATGCAGGGACGAGTGGCCCTGGAAGGAACCTGGAAAGCTGACCCTTGGGCCGTGTCCGCTAAGTGGGAGCGGGTGAGAAACGGTTGCACGGCTGGGGCTGACTCCAGGTTCCGGAGCCCAGGGCCGGGGTCCTGACCACACTGGCTCTGGCGAGGCATCCCCACCCACTTCTGCTTTCAGGTCAGCCCTGCCCTTATCAGCAGGGGCCCAGAGGGCGCTGGCTTGCTTATCTCTCCCTCCAGAGAACCCTGATAAGGGGACACCTTTACCCTCTGTGCCTCCCTCAGCTGTAAAAGCCCCCTTTCACAGAGGGAGGGGGCCTCTGGAGGAGAAGCCCCCTGGCCCCCAGGCTCCTATGCTGGAGAATCTAACCCCCGACCTTGCTCCGCTGGCCCAGAAGGCCAAGATGGCGAAGGGGCGTGCTCCCGGCAAGAAGCCAGCTGGCGGCCCTGGGCCTCCCAGGAAGCCCTGTTCTGTGACTGGCCTGCTGCTGGCTTGTGGAAGCCTCCAGAAACAGAGGCGAGCCTGGCTCACGGCCCCCTCACCACACCAGGCAGAGATCAGGCGCCTGACACCTCCCTGAATGCTCCCTGCCCATCAGGCCCAGTGGGGCAGGCCGGGCACCTACATCTGTCCCCACAGAGGGAGCGGCTCAGTCGGGCGACGTGCAGAGCCCACACTGGCTCTTCAGGGACCATCCCAGACGCTTCAGCCACAGCCAAGCGTCCGAACATCAGCAGAAGGCTGCCGGGCACAGACCCCCGACAGGACACAGCTGGGCAAGGAGAAGAGCAGGCAGAACCCGCCCGCCTCACCGGGGGGACGCCAGGGCAGCTCCCGTACGCACCTAGTGGACAGCTGGCACAGACAACCGCCCGCAGGCTCCCGGCACCCCCGTCCTGACGCAGATGGGCCGAGCGCCCATCAGCAGACGATGGGCGGACAGCAGGGAGGTCCACTCAGCAGAGCACCGTTTAGCCTGCGGAGGAAGCAGGGCCATCGCCTGGGCGAGCCTGGAGGACAGGACCGGGACCTGAGGACACCAACTTCTCGGGTGCCAGGGACCTTGAGAAGTCACGTGCTGAGACAGAAGCCAGAGCTGTGCCTGCGACGGGCAGGCGGGCGAGTGGTTAGCGGGCCCAGGTCTCTGCTCCGGACGGGGGACACTTCTGGAGACGGGCAGTGCGGACGTTCACGTCACTGAGGACACACTGCTGGCCGCCGAACGGAGCACAGAGCACGGCTGAGACGTACACGTGATGCTGAGCGCTCTGCCACCATGACAAAGACGACGCAGAAACTAGGCTGACAGCAAGTCGACCAGGCCGCTGCGGCCGGGCTGGGCTAGGACAGGACGTGGAAGCCACCAGGAGGGTCTTTCTGGAGTGACAGCGAGGTGGGCGGGGGCTGGCTACACCGACCACGCCAGAGTCAAAAGCCACTGAGCAGGATTCGTAAATGGCTGCATTTCTGGCACGTGTGGGGGTGCGGGCCACACGTCCTTGGGCCCCAGCACTGAAAAGAGCTGCCTCCGCCCGCCTGTCCCTACTGGACCGCACTCCTGCAGGCACCTCTCCTTTAACAACAAAGAATGAGGGCTCGGCTGCAAGGGCGCGAGTTCAAATCCTGCCCAACAGTTTGGCTGCGTGGCATGGGGCACGATGTCCTGCCTCGGTGCCTCAGTTTCCCCACATGCAAAGTGGGGATGATGTTACTCTCTGGGGGTGGCTGTGAGGTGTGAAGCCTGCTATTTGAAGTCCTTGGTGCAAACCACGGGTTAGCTGCTGTTTTTGCTCTAGACACCACCTCCCACTCCAGCTCTGACCGCAGAGCTTCCAGCCTGTAGGCACCTGGGCAGGGAGTGAGCCCCCAGGGAGGGACGAGAGCCTCCCCAGCCCCTCTGCAGCCCCAGTTCGGTCCTCAGGCTGGCCGTGTTTATCGCGAGTCCTTTTCCTGTGGGGGGGGGCTAGCACCTGGCCCCTCCTTGCGTCCATTGTCTCCAGACCCAGGGCCATCCGGTCTGTCCTGGGGGAGAGCAAGGCAGCCCCCCACCCCCACTTCCTCACAACTGCTCAGACTCCAAGTCCGTGACCCAGCCCTGGGCTGAATAAACACAGACACACGCAGAAGATGCCCTGTGCGTGAGGGCAGCGGGCACAGAAGGGGCTCCCAGGCCTTCTGTCAAGATGCCATTAGGGAGTTCTCCGGTGGGGACACCCCACCCTGCCAGCCCTGGGGTCTCCGGGAGTTGGGGCCCATGACACCAGGCAGCAGAGCCACCAAGAACGCCTGCCGCCAGGGAGGTGGGGCCCTTCCACTCTGGCCCTGTGCACAGATGTGCTTTCTGAGCCTCTAGGGTCCATTCTGTGGCCGCGGGCAGGGCCTGTGCCACCCAAGGGCTGCCACTGCCCCAGCCCCGTGGATGCCCGCCGGGGGCCCTGGACACTCACCCCTGCACAGGACCCTCTGCCCCAGGACCCTGGGGACAGGGAGGCACATTCCCCACTATCCCAAGGGCCCCCCCACCTCAAGGGGCTCCGGGGGCCCGCAGTGCTCCTCTGTCACCTCCTGGGGTCACCTCTGGAGACCTTGGGAAGAGGTGACAGTGGTCAAGGCAGTGTGATTCCAAAGGGAATCCTGTGTCTCAGTTTCCACGTATATAAACTGGGAGTGAGGAAACCCCCTTGTGGGGTATTTGCGAGGAGTGAAAATGGGAGGGCTGGGGGCGGGGTGGGGGGTGACGGGGAGCACGCACGACCCAAGTCCTGGGTCCCGCCAACAGCATCACTGCGTGGGACCGGGGACAGACCCCAGGGCCCTGCTGGCTCGTGACCTCCAGGCAGAGCGCCCGCGGGGCGTTGGTTGCTCAGGCCCGGAAGACAGGGTTAGGCCCACCCGCAGGAGCCCACTGTCCTGGCCTCGGGCAGGCGTGGACTTGCTCCGCTCCGTCGCCATCTCCCCAGGACACACGGTGCCGCCTCTACCCGCATGCCATCCCCTACTGGGAACCCAGACCCACCAGCTGGCTTTGCCCGAGGCTTCAGGTAGCAATTTTCCATTTGTGTTTCAAATTTTAATGAACTCGCCGCTCCCCCGGGCCCAAGACGTGGGGCTGCCGTCCTCAGGAGCGGGCAGCAGGCACGCCACCCAGGGCCCGGGCTCTGACGGGATTTCCACCACGGCTTGATTTCTCCAGGGAACAGCTCCGACGAAAAATGGTCCTCACCGTGGCCTTGGCGGCCCTCCCCGCCCCTCCCTGCCAGCTCCGTGTCGAGCAGGCTGCAAATCGTCAGATTATTATTTCTTTCCGACATCCCCAAAGTATCCTATATCCCAAGATGGAGAGTAAAGTTCAGCTCTGATAAGATTGCATCACCGGGGAGGAAAGACATCCTGCCTTTGCTCCCTCTGCCTCCGGCTAACATAATTCCTTTCTGATCTTACCCAGGGCATTCAGTCGGGCTGGGAGGCAAAGGATAATCCATTTTAGAGAGATTGATCAATATCGTTAGGAGCCTTTTAAATGGTTCCGCGGGCTTCAGGGAGCCAAGGCGGGTGGCTGAGCTGGAAAATGGGGGGGCCAGGGGTGACCAGAGGGCAGGTGTGACCACCCGTGGGCATTTCCAGGCAGTCCTTCCTTCCACTCCCTACCAGCCTCTAGAGCTGGTTCCGACTGGGGGCAGAGGGAGGGTACCTCTGTGCTCTGCGCTAGAGGCCGGGCCAGGGCAGGACCAGGCTGAAGGCTCGAGAATCTGCACTCAGGACATCAGAGCCTGGAGCCCACAGCATGCAGGCCCCTCCCCACCCAGCCAGGGGCCGCTGGCTCCCACCAACAGGTGCCACGGGAGTGCAGACCAGGTGTCAGCAGAGCTTCAGACGCTTTCCAGAGAAACTAGAAATCCGAGTTTTGTTTTGTTTTTAAATCTGGTTTTTAAATATTGGCAATACATTTTTAAAAATAAATAAAACTGTGTGTGGGGACCAAGGAAAACATAGCTGCAGGCCAAACATCAGGCCAGCCAAGGTCTTCCAGCAGCCAACCAGGAGGCCCTGCCGCCCTGCCCCGACCTCCCACCACCTGCTGCCGGCCCCCACACCGGGACAATCTCCCCACAGGCTGACCCAGTTTCCGCACGCCCGCCCCTCCCCCACCGCCAGGGACCTGTCAGCGCCTCCTCCGGGTCGCCTGGTGCCAGCGGCGCCCCCTGCAGTCTATTCTCGGAATAGCAGCCTGAAGAGGCCTGTTCGCCCAAGGCGGGAGCTAGAGATTCTGTACAGGTTCCCCGCAGGCTCCCATCTCACTCCCAAAGCCAAGCCCTTACAACCTCTCTGGGATCCCGTGCTGTCTGCCCTTTGCCCACCGCCCTGCTCCCTGGCCTCCTGGCTTCCATTCCTGCCTCAGGACCTTTGCACTGGCTCCCTCTCCTTCACCTGGGCTGTCTTCTCCTCCGCCCAACAGGCCTCTGGCCTCGACGGGGCTCTATTAATGATCAGGCAGGAGCAGACATTTCTTCTGGGTTCAGTTACAGGGTATCAGAGAGGCCTCCTCGCTACCCCGTGACAAGCAGCAAACCCCTGCCCCACTGCCCTGGTCAACTTGAAGCGGCTCATCTGTCCTCTCACCATCAGACCCAGGCGCACTTGTCTGTCCCTGTACTGGCTGCCTCTGGCCCCCGCCAGACTGTAAGCCCCGCGAAGGTGGGATTTTGTCTGGCCCTGTCCTGGCTGTGTGCCCGGGTCAGGGCAGACCCCAGTGCTTTCAGGTGCGTCCTTGCCCACCTCACCTCCCAGCAGAACCCGACTCTCACCATGGACGCAGAAGTTCGATGCACATGCCCTGCTCCCTTGCCCCTCTACCCAGAGAACTCCTATTCACCCGCTAAAACCCAGGAAGGAAATCCGCCCCCTTTTATTTTTAAAGGAAAGGTGCAGGCAGGAATGGAATGAAGTGAGCAGAAAGAAGCACTTCTCTCATGTTATTTAGCTGCTCATCTCGGTTGTTCCCGCAGGCCCCCGGACACGAACCTGGGAACTCGGGACATGTGAACTGTGCCCAACCCTCTCCCCCAGAACACGCAGGAACCCCCCACTTAGGAATCCTTCCTTGATTGTCGCCACTTGCAGTGACTCCTGCTCTGGACCCTGTCCCACGTGTGCTAGACAACAGCCTCCCAGGTCGCCTCCGAGGGCAGGGCCTGCATGTCCTCCTGGTGCCGTGCGCCTGCGCTGGGGGGCCAGCCTCCCTCACCGCTGGTCCTCAACCCTCTCAGGGCAGCTCACTCTGGGCTGGGAGGACAGGAACTGCCCGGGGGCTCCAGCTCTCCAGCTCTGGGACCCCTATGTGATGTTGCAGGGCTGCCGCAGGCGGTCAGGAGGCCCGGTGGTGGTCAGGGGGACTGGCTCCCTCATCCTCACTCCTCCCGCCTGCCCTGCCTGGTCTGGGAGGAGAGTCCTTCTCAAGCAACCTCACTTCTGCCCTTTCTGCTCCCCTCTCTCGGTGGCAGGAGCAGCCCCTTCCCCGCAAATCATCTGCTCAGAGGGCCAGCAGCTGCGTTAGCAACCTCCAGAGCCCTCCGTGAGCGCAGGTGTGCGTGCGCAGGTGAGGGGCTGGGCAGGGAGCAGGAGAGCCTGGAGGCCGGCTCCCTGGTGACACATAAGGCTCCCCTCCCTCCTGGCACCTGCCGGAGGGACTCCCGCACTCAGGGAAGGCACGGAGGTGAGTGAGGGGTGGTTCAGGGTCTCACGTGGCCCGGGCGCGCCCACCCCGCTCCCCAAACGCATCTAGCCAACAGTATCTTTGTGCCACTGTTTGGCACATCCTCTGTGAACTTAATTTAACATCCATATTGCTGCTACTTAATTAAATAGATGAACTCATTCCACATTTACAAGTCTTAATTCATCCTGAACAAAATTGGCCATGTTTAGTTCTCTATACACCAGCAGCTCCCTGGAACAAATGGTGGCCTTTTCGAGTTAACGGCGGGGACAGGTTAAAAGCTAATTATTGGCTCCGGTCGCCTGGGTGAGAGAGAGTGGACGTCTTTATCCATCATCAGATGTGAGTGGAGGGGCCCGCGCGTTCCTTCTCTCCCAGCCGGAGGGCGGCAGGCCCCACGTGCCTGGCCTGAGCCCCCAGGACACTGGGCGTGTCCCTGCACCTCGACCCTGCCAGGCCCTCTGCACCGCCTGTCCAGGGGATTCCTTCTGTCTCGTCTGGCACGGTCTGCCGGCATTCCCACCCTAAGCCATCTAGAAGGGGGTCGAGGTCTGTCTTCTGCAGCCCTGCAGGCAGGGACCAGAGGGGCCAGGCACCAAGGAGTCCCTGTCCCCTAGGGTGCTGATGAGGGCTTGCCAGGCCGCCTGGGGAGGGGCCAGAGCAGGCCCTGCGCGCAGTAGGGGCTCAGTGCTGCCGTCAGCACCAGTGTGCCCCCCCGCCAGTGTGCAGGGACAGGCTGGGGCTGCAAAGGCTGCTGGCAAATCGGAAACGGGCTGGCCACTGACCTGACCAGTGGCGCCAGCAGCTGCACGCGCCTCCCGTGCGAGGGGTCCGCGTGCAGCCTGCCTGCACCTCCCAGGCAGCCCCACTTCTCGGCAGAGAGACTCAGGAACTCCAGGCAACTCCAGCTGGTGGGGACTGTCCACGCCCTGGCGAGGGCCCGGGGGACAGTGGGAGCCATTGCCCCGGGACCCTGGGTGGAGAACAGAAGCGCTGCTTCACCGGCCGCTATCTGAGTGCTTTCCGGAATGAATGCTGGGGAGGGACGACGACCACCCCTGCTTTCCAGGGCGAAGTGGAGCCCAGAGAGGTTGAGTGTCTGGCCCAGGGTCACACAGCTGGCCCCCGTGGAGACGACTGAGAACCCAGCCTCAGCGGGGACTGCACGGTGTCGCCACAGCCTCACGGCCCCTCACGGGACACAAGGAACCCACAGGTGCTGAGTATCTGGGCTCCGTCTGTGACTCTCGCTGACCCTGGCACGTGGGCAGTGCCCCCTCCCAGGCAGCAGCTGGTCTACCATGCGAGGTGCACTGGGCAGGAGGGGGCCACCAGGCGACAAGGACGCCGGGTCAGCTGGCCACACTGCCTGCCTACTTGCCCCAGGGAGCCAGCTGACCGCCCCGCCCGCAGGCAGCTGGGCCAGAGCGGGAAGTTCATCCCAGGGGTGGGGGCGCCTGTCTGTGCCCTGGAAGCATCATCCAGCTCCTGGCGGGGAGACAACGGGGCAGAGGTGCGGGGGGCCACCAATGGCTCCCCCAGGCTGAGAGGGGTCACCGAGCTGCCGAAGACAGCTGAACGCGGGCTCCGTGAGGAGGCAGAGGCTTGTGAAGGGCTGCTGACGCAACCAGGAGGGCCGGTTGCAGGCGGGGAGCAGCCACCCAGGGGAGCCGGTGTTTGTTTGGGAGAAGGGGAGGTGGGGGGGCCACTCATTAGCTTTAATCCTCCGGCGCAGCACTAATGGCCAGCTCTGCAGCCCCAGGGGGCGTGGGAGCCCAGAAACGCGCAGATGAGGCCCTGCTGCCCTGGACAAGCCCATGACTGCGCTGCTGCCTCAGTTTCCCCTGCGTAAATGCCCTCCCCCCTCAAGTAATTACAGGCCTGGTTCCTGGCTTCCAGCCGAGGGGCATGGACAGGTGGGAAGAACAGAAACAAGGCGGGGGGCTTCCCAGCCTGTGAGAGGGCTCAGCCCCCACCCCCTGCTTGGTCCCTGCCTTGACCGAGGCTGCGAGACCCGCCCCGTCACACCAGCCCTGCCCTCTGCCCAGGTTGGGGGGCTGTCTCCAACAGGAGCCCAGGTGACCCTGGACCCGGGCTCTCCTTAGCGCCCACGTCCTCCTCTGCCCTTGCAGGGCACAAGCTGGCCTGTGACGGGGCTCCCCCGCTGACCCGTGCTTCATGGTGGGTGCAGCCCACCTGCGCCTCCCAAGCGGCCCCACTTCTCGATAGGTAGACAGAGGTCCCAGGATGCCGGGATCCTTTCCTGAGGCCACGAGGCCACCAGAGTGGGTCCCGGGGATCAAGTCCCCCCGCCCATCACCAACCGCCAGTTAGGGCAGCGCTGGTGGGCGGACGCTTCACAGGTGTCAGAAGGCCAGAGGCTCAGGGGCCACGGGGGACCAGGAGACCTCCCTCAGCCTGGCGCTCAGCTGCGGGGGAAACTCACCCCCGCAAAGGCCCAGCCCTCCCAAGACCCTGGTCCCCAAGCAGGGAACCAAGTCAGCTCCTGGCCCTGCCCCTCGAGATGGGGACTGTGAACCCCGCCTCTCCCAGGAGGCCTCGCCCGCCCGTGGGAGGAAATCACCCAGCCTGGACGGTGGGGCTCTCCCTTCTCCCAGGTCCAGGGGCCTGGGGGACATGCGGTCTCAGACAAGGCTGCCGCTATGGGACCAAGAGCTGGGGCCGCCCTCACTGCCCTCCGGGGCACGTCAGCTTCCCAGCCTGCTCCCCACCACAGCCACGCTGGCTCCTTGCTCAGCCCCGGAGACTCTCCCAACCGCGGGGGTGCCAGCCTGGGGCCGTCTGATCAGAGGGGCGTCAACAGGACCAGCTCACCTCCAGAGTGTGGTGCGAGGGGCCGACACCACACAGTCACACTCCACGGCTGTCCACACACCTCGCCCATGCCGCACACACCTGTACGCACGCACACACGCACGCACGGCAAACCCACCCACACCTGCTCTGGAGTCGGCCCTCCTGCCTTCCCCGCCTTCCCTGGAGCTGTGCGCTGTGGCTGTGCCTGTCACCTCAGTTTCCTCATCTGCAGGGTGAGCAGAATCACAGAGTCACATGTGACCCAGGCACGACACCTGCAGGGACTTGGGAAGAGCTGCCAGGGGAAAGCCCAGCCTCCCCGCCCGTGCAGGCCCCACAGGAGGCCCAGGCGACGGGGACGGGGATGATGGATGAGGTGTCTCTGGGGTGGCAGGAGGCGGCAGAGGAAGCCTCCTTCAAGGGTCTGCAGCTGCCTGATGAAATCTGCAGCCCCACCCTCCAGCACAGTGTGGGGAACAGGATTCTCCTGAGGCCACAGGGGAAACTGAGGCGCAGAGAGGCAGGTCTGCCAGCAGGGTTCCTGGAATTTCCTGGCGGCCCTGGAGAGGCCCATGGAAAGTGGACAGGGCTCCCCGCCACCTCCCCAGCTGGGAACTGCCGCCCGCTTCTGTGAGCCGTGCCCAGTTCCTGGCTGGCACGGCAGACGGGAACCCTGGGCATCGCCAGGGCCTCGTCACAGGATCTTCAAGCAGAATGTGCAAACCCTTCAGACCCCCGGGCTGAGTGCCCGCGCTCCGGATTTACGAGGCGAGGACGCAGAGACAGCGAGGCTACCCTTCCTGGGGTCTCCAGCGTGCCACCAGCTCTGCCCCTCGGCAGGTGGCTGGAAATCCCTTCCCACCGCCAGACGCTGACAACAGGGAGGCGGCGAACAGGCTGTCTGAGGCATGGGCAGGGTGCCCGGCCGGAAGAGAGCTCGGGGACAGACTGCACGGAGAAGGGCCTGAGGTCCACAGGGCCCCGACCTTCCCAGCCAGTCTGCAGCCGGCCTCTCAGTGGCCACAGCCTGGCCAGGACAAGCCTCTGTATCAGGCCAGGGGCAGGCCCAGAGGGACTGGGGGGCTGGGTCAAGAGGCCATGTCCCTCTGGCTTTGGGCTCCTGGGTCTCATCTACGAGGCATGTTTGGGGGAGGTGTGGGTCGTTCTTTGGCCTGGAGTCTCTAAATCTGGACGAACACCCGCCCCCGGGCCTATCCCGGTGCCCTCTGCCCTCTGCCCTCTGCCCTGGGACCACAGTAAGTGCACCAGACTGCAGCCAGCGGCCAGTGGGTGGAGTGCTCCTGGCTCTGGTCAGGCACAGGGCAGCCCCTCCCTGCTGGCCAGCTGTCCCCTCACCACCAGGCTATTCTCTGATGGGGTCCCAGAGACCCTCCCCAAACCGCAGAGAGCTTTCCAGAACCTGGAGCAGCTGGAGGGGGAAGCACTGGGGCACCCATCACAAAAGAGAAGATGGAGATGGAGGTCAGAGCAGGCGTGAGGACAGAGTGCCCGGACCCTGACATGTGGCGATGCACCAGCCCTCCCCCTGGCCCCAGTACCCCACCTGTCCAGAGGGAAACCCGAGGCCCGCGGGGATGATCTGAGGCACGCAGGACGAGGGGCTGGGGTCCACGGCGTGCACGTTCCGGGCACCTCACGGTCCTGGGGGGCCCGGCTCCAGACACACCCCTGCATGGGGGGCTGTTGCGCTGACAGCAGGGGAAACTGAGGCTAGAGGGCCACCAGCTGCCCAAAGCAGAGCTGGGAGTGGGCTCCACACCCGCCTCCCTGGAGCCCCCGCTCCAAGACGACAGGAACAGCACACAGTCCCTTCTGGCCACGCATCCGCCCAGCACTCGTCTCTTGCCACCCCTGCCAGGCCACCGCGTGGTCGGCCCCGTCCCTCCGCGGTGAGGGCCCCCAGCACCCACTGACATGCTGGGCCACAGCACTCCGGGGTTCGGGGCAAGCCTCCCGTGGTCGCCCTGGCGTCCCTCTGGCCAGGAAGCACGGGGCGCGGGTGATGGGACAGCGGGCCGGGCAGGCGGCCCCTGCGGGGGCGAGATAACCACCGGCCGCCCCCGTGTGCCAGCTCCAGCTCACCGCGCCTGACGGGCACTTCGGGGCGGGGGCCCGGTCCCTGGCGCCCGGCTCAGGGACGGACGGCGGCAGGAAGTGACAGGGAGGCAGAGTCGAGAGACAGCCCGTCACAAAGAGCGTGTCCTCTGTAAGTGGAGATAAACCTTGGGAGGGAGAGAGGGCTGCTAAATCAGTTGTTGAGCTGATGTACCACATGCTGACAGGGCAAATGTGAGGCCTTTCACGGCCAGGCGGCTTTCATCCCGGTTATTCATGGCGGCCTGCGTTATCTCCCTCGCATTTGTGCGGCCGCCACGCAGACACTCGCCGGCGTGCGGCGCTCCTGGGAAATATTAATATGTAAATGTCACTCTCCGAAGACCAGAAATGAAATGGAATGACCGCCTGGAAGATGCGCGGCTGGCAAGATAAAAGAGGGGCTCGGAGGCCGCTCCGATGGGAGGCGAGCCCCCTGGCTCGGAAGAGGAGGCTCCTGGGGTGACGGGGGAGTTTTGGGGGTGTCAGCCATGTTCCCACTCCAGATAGATGGCCAGAGCAGGGGCAGGAGCCTTCCGGGCACAGCCCAGCCCAGGTCAGGGCGATGTCCCCTGGCTCTGAGACCGCTCCACAGAAGACCGTGTATGCCAGGGGACCTCCCGGAAACGTTTGCTCAGGTCACTACCAGCTGATGACCCATCTCCCAGAGGAGGAGACTGTGTAGGGGGACAGGGCTTGAGCCAAGGCCAGGGAGAGCAGTGGGCTAGACGCCAGACCTGGCTGTCCCACCCCCGGAAGACTGGATCCAATGCCCCGGATGCCAGGGGACGGGGCCCAGGCTGCCCCTCCGTCTTCCCAGCCAGGGTGGGACAGTCTGCACCTTCCCCCCAGGAAGGCAGATGCCCTCACCTGCTTGTGAGAGGCAGTGAGGAGCGACCTTGCTCCTCAAGTCATGGGGAGGGCTGTCGCTGGACCCCATACTGGCTCCCCAAATCCCGGTGGAAACACTGGAGGGGCCCAGGGGAGGGTCTCCCGCCCCTGCTCATTTTACAGTCAGGAAAACTGAGTCCCAGAGACCGCAGCTGTCCCAGGCACACCCAGCAAAGCCCTGTGTGTGGGTGGCGGAGGGGTCACACTGTCTGCTGGTCACAAACCCTGCCCAGGGGCCCTCGAGGCACAGGTCTCATCTCCTGGGAGTGCTGGGGATGCAGGGTTTGAGGATGCTCTGGCTGGAGGAGGGACCCAGGTGGAGACACACGCTGCCCACAGGAGGCACCCTCATCCTGCCTGCTGCGCCCCCTGCTCCAGCCCCTGCCTGCCTGGCCCCAGCCCCGCCCCATGGGAAGACAACAGGGCCCAGAGAGGAGGCTGGTGACAGAAACAGGGGCAAAGCTTGCTAAGGTTTTGGCAGAGGAGATGGGAGAAAATGCACCCATCCCCCTATGTTTTTAAGTGTTCTGGGGACCCGTGCCCACCCCACCCAGGCACCCAGCAAACAGCACTGTGCTCTCCGAGCCTCTGATCTGCCCACTTTGCACGCGGCACAGGGCAGCCAGGAGAAACGGGGCACTTCACCCCACCTGCTCTGGGGTCTCCCCACACAGGGCAGAGCCGCAGAGCCGCAGAGCCGGGCAGGGCCTGGGGAGCTGGATAGGTCTCCGGCCTCCTCCTACGCCCGCCCGTGCTGCCAGGTCCCATCTGCCCGTCCTGCCAGGTCCCATCTGCATGAGCCGCCCAGCTAACAGGAGCGGGCTGCTCCCACTTAACCCTGTCAAGCCGGGCGCCCGTGGGAGGGAGCGTGGCTGAGCACAGGCGGCCCCTGGCTCCCCAGGCACCCGCAGGCCTACTGCAGGTCCCCGGGGACAGGACCGGGGCTGGGGCAGAGGCGGTGGCACCGGCAGATGGAAACTATGGCTTCAGGAGGCCGGAATGCCGCTGGGGGACAGTCAGTGCTCATCCGTCACCAGGAGACTCCCTGGGAGAGGACGGGGGCGCCGGGCACCCGATGGGGCCCGCACACGCACACACGCACACACGCACGCACGCACACATGTGCGCACACAGCACGCTTGCACAGGGCATCGCAGCGCATGCTCACAAAGCATGCAGGTGCACACACAACACATGCACACACACACACGTGCTTGCTCACAGATGCACACACGTGTGCACCCACACACAGACGCATACACAGACGCGTGCACGCACGTCCCTGCCAAGCCTCTGACACATGGCCTGACCCAGCCCCCAGGACCCACAGGCCCGGGCAGACCCAGGCAGAGCGGAAGCGGGGGGAGCAGCTGCTTGGCAGGGCTGGGGGGCTTGGAAGCTCCAGGAGGGGCTCCCAGCCAGGACTTGTGGTTTGGACTTGAGAAATCTCATCCCATAATGGATCCTGGCAGCAGGGCTTCCAGGGAACAATGGGCTAGAGTCTGCTCGCAGGCCCTGGGTGAGGAGTCTGGGCTGAGTGTGCAGCATGTGTGAGGAGCTGGCTTGGCACTGCGACTGCCCCTGCGGGCAGGTGGGTGGCGCCACTCTCCCAGGGCCCAGCTGGGGGGCGAAGCCCCTGCCCACCCTCCCTGGCCTGGCTCCTTCCTCTCTCTTCCAGGAGCTGCCCTGGGGCTGAGAGCTGGGGCCTCCTGGCAGGACTCACAGCGTGCAGGGAGGGGCATCCCAAGAAGGGGGCAGGGGCAGCAGTCTGTGTTTGTTGGCAGGGTGGCCCTGGGGCTAGCATGGCTGAGATCCAACCTCTGAGACTGTGGGGCGGGGGAGCAGAGAGAGATGAGCGAGAGGGGAAAAGGGAA